>PVKE010035621.1:5593-16895 GCA_004027555.1 Craseonycteris thonglongyai
ATCCCGGCTCCGGCCCAGGCAGGACCCACGTGCTGAACTGGGGAGTTCCCACAGTTCGGTTCTCTAACTGTCTCTGTCTCTGTCTCTCTCTCTATCTGTCAAAAAGTAAAATAGAAATAAATATGCACTGAAGACAAAAAGATAATTTCTCTCTATAAATGTGAAAAGATAAAAAAAAAAAAACAAAAACAAAAAAACAGGTGATGCCAGAATAGCTCAACAGCTTGAGTGCTTTCCTTGTAGCTGCAAAGTCCAGGGATCGAGTCCTGGCCCCGACCAGTGCAAACCTATATGCTGAACTGTTGTGTAACTGCTAACTGCTGGGATGGCAGTAAACTTTCTCACCTTCCATGCATGAGGCTCACAATTTGGTTCTCATCCTGTGCAAACCCACGTTCACCTGTGTGGAATGAAATTATGTCATAACTAATGATGTGCAGCCATGGAGACTGCTTCAGGCCTTCCCCCTTCTCTCTCTCTCTCTCCCTCAACTTCTCTCAATAAAATAAATCTTTAAAAGAAAATAAACAAACAAACAAAAAACAATTGAGACATTTACCTCAGAAATATGTACATTTAATTAATTATTATGTCCATGGACTACTAAGTTGTTATACTACTTACACACTATTTACATTTAAACATCTAAAAATAAACCTTAAAAAATTGTGATCAAGATTAAATAAACACTAGTTTGAAAGGTTTCTCCAATCATGGTGACTACTTTAATTAATATTCAGGCCGAGAACTCTGTTTTATCAAAGCTTCATTTGCTCACTGTGATGGGAATCTTCGCTTCTGATAACAACACATGCCTTTCTTATGGAAACTATTTCTTCTCCATGTGTTTTGTGTTGACCATCATAGTCTTCTTGTGTCCATGATGGCAAGACGGATGCACCCATCATTGTACCCGGAGTCCTGGGCCACACACAGCCTGAGATGGCATGTGACCTAAACGGGCCAATAAGAGACTTTCTGTTTTCCAAAATATGATGCCAATTGGGAAGAAATCTGTTCTCTGCGAGAATATGGAGAATTTAAGCCTAGGACTGCTTGAAACTGTGGATCAGGCCTTGTGGAACTTCTGGAACTATAGAATGAAGTCAGCAGATAGGGTGAAGCAGAGAGAAGAGATGAGTAATCTTAAAAGGCATAATACCCTGGGTATGGATGTCCCTGAGACTAGATCTATTCATTCCCCTTCTAATAATCCTACCTTCTCATGTCAGCTCAGAAAATCTTCTCTTGTTCATGAGGTAATTAGGTTTCTATATACTTTATAGAGTTCTGCTTAACATATCTATAGTACTTAACAAGTGGATTGGCTCACAGAAGGTGTTCACCATAGTTGTTCGATAAAACAGTATTCTTTTGGAGGGAACAGGAAAACACTATTATACTTACTGAAGAAAAAAACAACGAGAATGTCAAACAGATACAAAATATTATGAAGATATCTTGAGAACTCTCTTGTGTTAGACTTACAAACAACAAACCCTCCTAGTCATTGGGTCTCCCTCATGCTATCATTACGTACTCTCAGAGGTAATTAACTGTCTATGATAAACAGGGATTTCCATGACTAGACTTAGACTCATTTGCTTTTGACTTGTTGACACCATTATCTTTGCTGTTTTTATAATTTCATTTCTACCAACACAATGATTTCTGTAATTTTTTCCTTACCCCATTTTAGCCAAATACTTAAACAAATACTGACTTGTGGAAAATTGTAATGCCTAATACTTACTGTTTAAACTTTTAATTTCGGAAAACAAGGGCTATGTGTTATGTGCTTATATTTGTATACCATATTGTGTTTTAAAAATTTCTAATAAAAACTGTGAGAAATAATTTTATAGAAAGGTCACCTTTTCTCTCAGACAACTTAAAAATATTTATTTAAAAATTAAAAATATTCTTTCTATAACAGTTAACATACAGTATTATACTAGTTTCATATGTATGACATAGTAAGTCCCCATTTATGTAACTTATAAAGTGATATCCCCATAAGCCTAGTATCCATCTGACAACATACATAGTAATTAAAATATTGATTATATTTTCTATGCTGTACATTACTTGCCTATGACTACTCTGTAACTGCTGATCTGCTGATTTGTACTTCTTAATCTCTTCACCTTTTTCATTTATTTCCCCCAAACTGCCTCTCATCTGGCAGCAATCAATTTGTTGGTCCTCCTCCCCCACACCCAAATTCACGAGTTCACTTTTGTTTTGTTTGTACATTTATTTTGTTTTATAGATTCTACATTTAAGTGAAATTATATGTAATTTCTCTGTCTGACTTATCTCACTTAATGTAATACCCTCTAGGTCAATCCATGTTGTTGCAGATGGCAAGATTTCATTATTTTTTTATGGCTGAGCAATACTCCATTGTATATATGTACCACCTCTCTTTTCTCCAATCATCTGTTGAGGGGCACTTAGGTTGCTTTTATATATTGGATGTTGTACATAATCCTGCAATGAACATAGTGATGTATATATCTTTTCAAATTACTGTTTTGGATTTTTTGGGATAAATAGCCAGAAGTGGAATTGTTGGATAGCATGGCAATTTTATTTTCAATTTTTTGAGAAACATGCATCCTGTTTTCCATAGTGGCTATACCAATTTACAATCACACCAATAGTTCACGAGGGTTCCTTTTCTCCACATTCTAGCCCATACTTATTGTTTGTTGATTTATTGATAGCCATTCTGTGAGGGGTGAGATGTTAGGTAAATTTGGTTTTATTTATTTATTTATTTATTTTTAAAGATTTATTTATTGTTTTAGAGAGAGAGAGAGAGAGAGAGAGAGAGAGAGAGAGAGAAATACAGAGTCAGAGACAGAGAGAAGGGGGAGGGCCCAGAACAATCTCCATAGTTGCACATTATCGGATTTTCCACATAGTTTCATTCCACAGGTGGGCTTGGGGCTGCACAGGGCAGGAACTGGGCTGGGGTCACGCCCTGGTGAGGACTGAACTGGGGGCACTCCCCAGTTCAGCACATGGGTCCGCACGAGCCGGGGCCGGGATTCAATCCTCGGTCCCCGGGGCTGCAAAGTGAGCGCCTAACCCACTGAGCCATCCCGGCTTCCCTAAATTTGGTTTTAATTTGTATTTTCCTGATAATTAATGAGGTTGCACATATTTTCATATGTCTACTGGCCCGTGTATCCTTTTTGAAGAAATTTCTATTCAGGTACTCTTCCCATTAAAAGTAATAAGAAATTAAAAGAAAACATTGGATGTCAGATTATTAGAAAAAATGTATAATTGATGGGTTTTAAATATTATCCTCTTGGTAATTCTAATAATACACACTTATGTTGTTATAATTGTTTAAGAAAAAATTTCCCACAATCCTTTGAGAACTAACATAGGATATTTTAATAGAATGTTCACATTCATTAACATCCCAGTTGCATGTACATGGTCAGTGCCAGGAGATCACTGAATGAAAAGAAAATCACAATGTAACTAATTATTGCTATAGTTTATGTATGCAAATGCAAAAAAAGAATGAAGCAGTATCCAGGTACATAGTTAAATTTATAATTTTGGGGTTTAAAAAGTATTTAAGGGACAGCTGCACTTTTTACATGTTAGATCTTTTGCATAAAGACCACTTCAGAGTCATTAATAACTCAACTGAGCCGAAAAGAAATCAGGGAAAAAAGCAATATAATTTTTGTAAAAAATGGTAAAAACCATCTTCTTGGTGGGCTGGGCATGTGAAATCTTCTTCCTTTACAGGTTCTTATACCATACAAGTGCAAACAATATATTAATAATTGTATCTTAGGTTATTTTTATAGTTGCATTTTATGAGCTTAACAAAGAACAAACTTGAATATATCTTTTATTTTCAGGTTGTTCTGTTTTGATTTCTAATCAAATACTGCTATACTAAGCATAATATGATCTTAAACTACAATAAATTTTAAATATAGATAATTCTTTTTGGTAAGAAAATGTTTGTATGCACAGATCATAGATTCATCATGTCTGAACTAATCTGTAGATTTGTAGACTAATGTGCTTGTTGATGGAAATTTTTTGAAATGCCAGGCACAAATAACACTAGTAAATTATAGATCTGTGGTAAACCAAAGGGTGTTTATCCCCAGTCTCACTTAAACTACACTGTTATTCATACTCAAACATATAAAATAATTTATTTTGTAATAAGCTGGCATTTAAATACAATAGAGATACAATTTTCAATCATTGGTATAGAGATAGTTCTCTATTTTGAAGAAAATAGTTATCTATCTTTTACAACAAAGTCTTGTTGAAATATCTAATGTTATAAAATAAAGCAAAGACTCTCATTACAACCATGAATCATTTATAAACTTTTGAATGTCAATGATTGTAAATAACATTCATAATTTTGGTTCAGAACATTTTATCATTCAATTATTAAGCACCTTAAACAATATTGTACTCAAATTGAGAATTTATACTGTGTAAATTAATATATAAGAATATTAGTATAGTCGGTATATGAGTCTCTATGGCTAAATTATACAGTTTTACATTTTACATTCTTAAAAGATAACAAGTTAATGCTTCATATTGTGAAAATACCTACTGATTATTGTCTAATACATGCAAAATCATTTCCAATATATACACTTTAAAAGGATTCAATTTAATCATAATCTTCAAAAAATTTTTTAACTTTTAAAGAAGTGGCCTCCATTTTTATAGAGGGTATTTATATGGAGTGACTATTCTGGGGAGTATGTCCCTAATACTAATTTTGGCAAAATTCTGAAGACTTGCTTTTAAGGCATGAAACTTCTCAAAGACTACGCAGAGCTGGGATTTGAACCAAGATAACCTTGATTGGGTATCTTATCATTAAGTCATACTGTCTCTGAAAATTTTCTTAGGTTCATTGACTTCTTTTATCTTTACAGCCAACACTTTGGTTGAAGTTTCTTTATTAATAAAAAAATATATATATTTATTGTGGTACAATATTCATGACATAAAATTTGCCATCTTAACCATTTTTAAATGTACAGTGCCATGGTTTTAAATACATTTATAACATGTGTAATCATCATCATCATTCATCCTCATAACTCTCTTCATCTTGTAAAACACTCTATACCCATTAAACAATAAATCTTCATTGTCCCCTTCCCCCAGCTTTTGGCAGCCACTATTCTACTTTCTGTCTCTATGATTTTTATTACTCTAAGTACCTCATAGAAATGGAATTATAAGTGGAAAGGTTTTAAGACTCAATTACAGTGTGTGTGGGAATTCCCCCGTACATCCACCAATACATCCACCAAGCAATTCTCTGTGACACAGTCTGGATGTCCTACAGATTAACTTAGTTATGCCACTATCTACCTAGGGATAATGTCATAGGACTTGAATAGACAATACTAAAAAAAAAAAAATAAGACATATAAATGGCCAATAAGTCTATGAAAAGATGATCAGTGTCACTAATCATTAGGGAAATGTAAATCAAAGCTACAAGATACCTTTTAGGATAGTTATTACAAAAAAAAAAAAAAAGACAAGTGTTGGCAAAGATGTAGAGAAACTGAAACCCTAGTACACTGCTGGTGAGCATGTAAAGTGATATAGCCACTATGAAAAACAATAAGGCAGTTCCTTAAACAAGTAAACATAGAATTATCATATGATCCAGTAATTCCACTTCTGAGCCTACACCCAAAAAATTGAAAGCAGGGTCTCAAAGAATATGTGTGCACCCATGTTTATAGCAGTGTTCTACACAAGAGTGAAAATATGGGAACAATTCATGTGTCCATTGAGGGATGAATAGATAGTATATACATACAAGAATTATTATTTAGCCTTAAAAAAAAGGAAATTCTGATATATTCTATATGGATGAGCCTTGAGGACATAATGATAAGTGAAACAAGACAATCACAAAAAGATAAATATTGTATGTGAGATAATAGAAAAAAATTATCTATATCTATATCTATATCTACCTCCAGTTGCTGACACTGAGCTTCTAGGACTGTTTAATTTCCTAAGTCTCAAGAATACAAGAAGCATCTCTTGTTCTAATATTTTAAAGAATTTTATTTTCTTAATTTTTTATTGTTTTTGACAGAGAGAGAGAGATACAGAGACAGAGAGAGAACTGAACTGGGGGAACTCGCCAGTTCAGCACATGGGTCCGCATGGGCCGGAGCCGGGATTCGATCCTCAGTCCCCGGAGCTGCAAAGTGAGCGCTTAACCCACTGAGCCATCCCGGGTTCCCTTGTTCTAATATTTGACTTTGGCCCATTCTCTCACATAAGGTTCCTGAAGCCCTTATAAATTCCTAAGTGATAGGAGACTAGGAGCATTTTTTGTTTTAATGAGACAACTCTGGATGTGTGGCTGGAAGAAGGCTAGTCACAAGAAAGACCAAGTTATGATTAGAATCATCATCTTCTTCCAGTGTGGCCCGAGGAAGCCAAAAGTTTTGACACCCCTGCTTTTGTTCATATTAACGTTGGTTTATCTTTCTACTGCCATTTTAAAATTCCTTGAAGTTTGGGATTGTTTATTTTACATTTATATTTGCGTCTTCTCAAGGTCATAGGGCATAGCACAGAGAACTGTAAGTAGTAAATGTTCAATCGATAGTTGTTGATTGGGATTCTAAATATGAGACATACACATATTGAAGAATAAGAATTAAAAAGTAACAGTATTCTGAGATTATGAACTCTGTTTTTTAAGTTCTCTCCTCTTTACATTTCTTCCAAAAATTAAATATAATTTTTTTTTCTTTTTTTTTGTAATATGGGGAAAATTATTTTCTTCTTGCCTAAAATTGCTGAAGTCTGGACTATGACTTTGTTACTTTCATGTTATAAAGGCTACTGAGAGATACTATAAAGATAAGTCAGAAATAAAGCATGATTATGAAACATGTTTTCTCTTACAATGTAAAGAATACCTAACCATTAATCACTCTGTTCTCCAATTCAGCAACTTTCAAAGTAGAAATACCACACAAGACTGAATATGTAAAGTGGAATAAAAATCTGGTGAATTCCTCCTAAGGACAAACAAATGGATCAGATAGAGAAACTATAAATTCTCTCCTACATACAAAAGGTGGGCTGGAAAGTAAGAACATCTCCCAGGATGACAGCATTTGTAATATGATTGCAAATAGTGTGGGGTTTTGAGATGAATACTAGCTGCTTATTCCCAGGATATCATAATTAGTCTCTGCCATGAATTTTTCGTAGAAAATTCAAACATAAGTCCATTGCTCAAGACTTCAACAAGCCAAGATAGTATTAGAAAACAGATGATGGTCTGACCTAAATTGGGCTAAATTGAAATTCAATGGTCATAGTATTTTAATTAAATCCAATTCTGCTGCAGATCATGATTCTTTCTTCCAGTTGTATTTCTTGGAAGAACTTTAGTAGTTGTTGAAATGTACAGTTCAATTTAGTAGAAAAAAATTACCTAAATAAGAGACCTTATGACTCTTCTTTAAAAAAATATTCACAATTTAGGACATTACTGAAATCTAATTTGTTATTAGTAGTTTTAAAGAAGACAAGTTGTGAAATTGCAGATGATCTCATTCTCAGCTAACATTCTAAACTTTTGTAGTTTTGATGCATACATTTACTCTAGTTAATTAATAAACTGTTGTTGAATAGAAACCTTTTGGAACTTTTCTTATAGCATAGTAAATATGATTTTTAATCATGGTATCAATTTTATATTATACTTAAAGTGATAGAATTTGGTCAAGTGTTTTAAGCACTTCTTAAAATCTTGCTTGTACTATAAATTCACCTTATCTCTGCAAAAATTTTGCTGAATGAAGACTATCATTAATTTATCTCCTGAATAAATAACCCTGACATATAAATTAAGTCTAGACTTCACAGACCTTGCATTAATGACCTAAATTTGACTCTCACTCTACCTATTCAGTATTAACCTCAAATTCCTCCCACATACTCCTGAGTTCTAATTATATGTAAGTTCTCAGTGAATTCTAAATGAATAAATTCAATTCAACCTTATTGCAATTCTAAAAGTTGTTTCTAACCAGTTAATGGGTATAACTTGCCATCTTTTTTTTAATTAGTGCTTTCTGTTGTACCTTGTAACAAACTATATGTTCAGTTAACCATCACTTAGTAAAAACCTTTTTAAATATTAATACTAAAGGCAAAGTGGATATGATGAAAAAATATCATTGCTCACAGATTAAGGGCTGGAGCAGGCATATCCTATTTATAATTTCATATTATCTGTGCTGGTTCAAAGTAGCATGAGGGCACTGAGGAAGAGAAAGCAAACTGACTCTCCTTGGGAAATGTTTCTCACAGTGTGTATGAAATTTGAGACAGGTCTTAGAGTAGGGATAAAAGTTCCCAAAGCAGAAAACAATGGTTAAGGTATTTCAGAAAGAAGAAACAGGGAGCAAAAACATGCAGATGGTAACAGAGAAAGTTATGACCGGGGAATTTCTAAAATTTTGGTATAGCGTAACCCATAGCTTAAGAAAGACCTATGGGGGATGCTGGGAGAGCTCAGCAGGTTGAGCGCTTGTTTGCAGCTGTGAGGTCCGGGGTTTGAATCCCGAGGTGTGGGGTTTGAATCCCGACACTGGCCCATGCAAAACGATCCATATACTGAACTGCAGCACAACTGGTAACCTCCAGATGCAACAAAGGTTCTCACCTTCCATGCAGAAGGCCCCCAGTTCAGTTTCTGCCCCCTGTGGCCCCACATCCACCAGTGTGGAAGGAAACTATGTCACAACAAATAATGTACAACTATGGGGACTGCTGTGTGCCTTCCCCCTTTTTCTCCCTCTCTCTATCACCTCTCAAGACAATAAAATAAATCTAAAAAAAAGAAAGACAGAGAGAGAGAGAGAGAAGGAAAGAAGAAAGAAAGAAAGAAAGAAAGAAAGAAAGAAAGGAAGGAAGGAAGGAAGGAAGGAAGGAAGGAAGGAAGGAAGGAAGGGAAAGAAAGAAAGAAAAAAAGAAAGAAAGAAAGAAAGAGAAGGAAAGCAAGCAAGCTGTGAGGCTTGATGGGAAGAAAACTTGCTATATTGTGATTTATAATAAATGTATATATTTGGTCATTCAGATGCCCAAAATTTATTTCTCATATACATTTGGTCTTCATACACAAGTCCCTGGATCAAATCCTTGGAATTTCCTGAGTGATGAGAGCAATGAAAGCAACCTTTTTATAATATTTGGTCTTTTGTCCTCAGTTTCTGAAAACATTTCAGTCATAAAGGTGAAAAGCATGTCTTGTTATTCATTAAAATGTCCTTTCCACAAGTAGGTTTATATAAAGAAGGTGACTTGTGGAAAGCACCTAAGAATGAGGGCTGGTTGCCAGAGAAAACAAAGATAAATACAGTGTTATAACTTCCAGTCCCATCCCCTGATACCTGGAGAAAGGAGAGGGAATAGAGGTTGAATCATTCCTCAGTGGCCAATGAGTTAATCAATCACGCCTATGTAATGAATCCTCCTTATAACCCAAAAGGGGGCAGTTCGGAGAGCTTCCATATTGGGGAACAAAAATGCTTTTATATACCACTGTGCCAGGCCCCAGGATCCACAAGAACAGAAGCTCCTTTGTTCAGCATTTCATCCTATGTATCACTTCATCTAGCTGTTGATTTGTATCCTTTAAATTCTGTGTAATAAATCAGTAATCTAATGAGTAAATAGGTCTTGAGTTCTGTGAGCCATTTCAGCAAATCAATTGAATCCAAGAAGTGGTTGTGGGGAACCTGTGATTTATAGCCAATTGGTCAGAAATACAGGTAAAAACCTGGACTTCCCATTGGCATTCTGTGTTGGAGAGGGTTGCTGGAACCCACAAGTTGTAGCCTGTCAGTCAGAATCACAGGTAACAATCTGGGCTTTTAATTGGTGTCTGAAATGTAGGGTGGTCTTGTGGGATTAAGCCCTTTATCTGTGGAAACTGATTCTATCTCAGTGTAGATAGTGTTGGAATTGAATTGAATTCTTGGACACCTTGCTGGTATCCTAGAATTACTTATTGGCATGGGGAAGCATCCACATACACATTGGAATTGTGTCCAAGAACCAAGAGAAAACTATATGCTTGAGTTTGACACTGTAAAGTATTTGAATGATCCTGCTGGCCACGCCCATGATACTCTGACAAAGGCTGGGATTCTTAACTGGGCTGGGCTGGTCTATGTTGGGATGCGATGAGCTGTGATTGAGGTGTGGCTGGTCCTTGGCTTCTAAATTCTCGAGTGAAGAAGAAACTGACTGCAATATTGAAGGCAAAGTAGACAAGAAACAATGAAACCTTGCCAAACAAGTAAATATGCCCAAAGAACTACAGCAGAAAGTCAGAAATCTAGTTCAATGAAAAGAGTTTGCTACTTTTTCTAAAAAATGGAGACTTAGAAGCAGATTTACTAAGAAGTGCTCAATGGAATGCATTTGTAAGAGTATGAGGGGAGGAGACTGGACAGAGGGGGAAGTGGAACTATGATGCAGTTGTAACAAGGATCTGGCCAATCCCAGAGGCAGCTCTTGATTTTGGATAACCCTTCAGAGTTGTCCCAAATTGGGGAAGTGGGCCATGGATTTGTTACTTGGCATCTTGGGATATAGTTTGCTTCCTAGGAAGGAGTGTATATTTAGGTGAGAAGCTTCCTATAAGTTAGAGCAATACCAGGAGAGGGTCTCAACTGTGATCCACAGGCATCCAACACTCTAAGCCAGCTTAAGGGAGTGAGTACCTTATATGTTAAAAGGGTTTGGGAAACATACCGCAGCTTCCTTTGTATTTGATATGATGTGAAGTGAGGTCTCCACAAATAAAAATATCTGAGAATCGCAAGGGCCTAATAATTGCTCCAGGGCAGGATGTGAGAGTGTTTAAGAATCAAGATCAATGGAAATACTCAATATTATCAGTTGAACACAAAATTTGAGAGTATGGGTTATTTAAAAATCCTTTGTATCTTCAGTGAAGGCTATCTTTCACATCTTGCATTCTTTTAACTAGGGAGTATAAACAAAATTCAACAAAAGGCACTGGAGGGGAAAGCCGGGACGGCTCAGCGGGTTGAGCGCTCGCTTTGAGGCCATGAGGACCGAGGATCGAATCCCGGCTCCGGCCCAGGCAGGACCCACGTGCTGAACTGGGGAGTTCCCACAGTTCGGTTCTCTAACTGTCTCTGTCTCTGTCTCTCTCTCTATCTGTCAAAAAGTAAAATAGAAATAAATATGTACTGAA
>PVKE010035622.1:0-16798 GCA_004027555.1 Craseonycteris thonglongyai
TGTTTATTTACTTATACTTAAAAATCTGCATTATTAATTTTTCTAAAACATAGATATTTCCTTATTCTTCTAATTTATTTAACCCCCTCCCCCTTTTTTTTTTTTGTAATAGGGGAGAGCAGTTATTTAATCCTGATCTTTCACTAAAAGAATTTGGAAGTTTTCTTTATTCTCATGCAGTGGGAGTGACTAGTGCATTAGTATGCACTAGAAATTAAAACAATTATGTGTCTAAAAATTGGACAACTTCCCACCTAGCAACAACACTAAAATAAAATTTTTAATTGGTAGAATTATCTTTATATTTATTAAAATACGTGAAGGCAAGAGCTACCTCTCAGAAGGAGAAGGAGAAGGAGAAGGAGAAGGAGAAGGAGAAGGAGAGGCAGGAAGCTAGAGAGGAAAGTTCAAGTCTCCAGCTGGGACGTGTAATTGAGCACTGTGTGTCTTCGAATCTGACAGACATGAACTAAGAAATAAGTCATAAATCTGTGGATATACTGAAAATCAATTTTGAAGTATTATTCCCAACAGAACACAAATTTTGTCCACTATGAACCCATCCCCACAAGCCTCAATTGGAACGCACTCCATCCTCATCTTTAGTGAAGGGCTTCATTGGTGACCCAATTCTAGCCAGTTAACTGTTAAGAAAGGTTCGTTCTACACTTGGGAAAGTTTTCCCTTCCTCTTTTAAAATAATAACTGGACACAAAAGAGGAAGTATGTCACTTAAACTGCCACTGGATATCATATTAAATCAGGAGAAAAGTAAGTCTCAGAGCTCGCCATGTGAGCAGCAGAAAGGAGAAATAGAGGAAATCTGGTGTTTTATGAGGAGCCAGTAAAGCTTTTCCATACACAAACATCCATTTGGAAGCCCACCCTATTCTCAAATTGTCTTTTGCTTACACCATTAATTTCTTTATGCTGGAGCTACTTGGAATTGGGTTTTTCAGTTATTTGTACCAAAGGCATACAAATTCATTTAGGAGTAAAATTATAATGTGAGGTCAAATAATTCAGATAAAAATTCTTCTATTATAAAAAATAAAAACAGAAAGACAGAAACATATTTAATTCTAGATAATGAAAAATATATGTAATTATTATTTTACTCTAGCTCATCATTACTGGAAATACTCTCTATATTTATCTTTTCTTCACAAAACTATTTTGTGCTTTTCATCATCATTCTTTTTATTTGATTAATATTTACTAAGGTAGAAAAATAAAATCTTTATTTAAGTATATGACATGCACTACAAATATGTTCTGGTACTCTATAGAAAATACTTTCTGATTTTTTTATCCACACATAATAGAATACTATTTTCCAAGCACATTTAAACAAAAGCAAATATGCTTTCCATAAGAGATAGTAAGTGGTTTCAAATGCTTAAGAAAATCAAATACTTGGGATACAATGATGAATCAAACCTATATATCTCTTGAGTGCATGTGTGGGTTTTTATACAAAGAACTAGGCACATGATGACAAAGCCACAGAAGTAGCAGCAGAAGGAAGAAAGTTAACAAAAATAGTCAAATCCATTTGTTCAGGATTATCATTAAACAACAAAAACCAATCAAATATGTATCAATAATAACATAAGATAATTGGCAACTTAGAGAAATAAGGTACGGTTTCAATAAGTAATATATTTATAAACTTAAGAAATTAAATTGTCAAAGTATTTTGCTCAAAATATCTCCATATTTTACTTAAAAGATTAAGGCTAACTAAAATATAAAACTTTGGAAGTCAAAAGAAATATAAGGAGAATGAGAGAGATGTATTTTAAGAAGCTTGTAATATATGAGGGCTGTCCAGAAAAAATCCAGCTATAAAATTCTCTATTTTTTATATTCCATGGCTGAGTACTTTCTGGGCAGCTCTTACAGTATTGCTGCCAACGGTGATGATTCTTTTACTTCTTAATAATCTCTATCAGCTCTGCAAAATCACCCAATCAAATTAACAATAATAACATTAATCATAATTTTGCGCCAACATCTTATATATACAGTGAATGACATCTTTAGAAAATGTTTCTATTTCTGTTGATCAGTAACATAAAATCTAAGTAAAAGCACCCAGGCTTGTAATAGGCAGGTATAAGCTATATAATGAAAATCTTATGATAATGTTAATAATGTGACAGCCAATTATTGAACATCCGATTATAACCTAGACTGTATTTTTTTGTTTAATTCTACAGATTTCAGTTGTGTTTGTGATTATGGAGATTCCTATTTAAAATTTCAGAACATGTTTTTAAAACAACAAAATAACGTCTCCCTAGAATTTCAGACCTCCAGCCCCTATGGTCTCCTGCTCTATATCAAGCAAGACTCAAACTCAGTAGATGGATTATTTACCCAATTATTTATTGAAAATGGTACTTTAAAGGTAAGTTATTAAATTAATCTAAAATGAGTTTTAGTAATTTGTACAGTTCTTTTCTTTAAGTGTTTGGTTTTTTTTTAAGCAATATGTCACATTATCTATCTATCTATCTATCTATCTATCTATCTATTTGTCTGTCTAGTGATCTATCTATCTAATCTATGTAATTAGTACAATGACCAATACTATAATATAAATAAATATCAAACAGATATAACAGATTGATAGTAGTAGCAGTATTTCCATTCATTCATTTTTTTAAATTCATTCATTGAACATTTATCTATCACCTTTTATGTTGCCAAGTTCTGAGGATTCAATGGTAAATAAAACACATATTGTTCTTATATTGCTTCCAATTGTTTATAGGTAATAATAATAAGTGAAACTGGAGCAAAAAAAGTAGAATTATGTAATTAATAGAAACTATAATGAATCATCTAATATCAGTCTGACCCTTTAACCTAATGCTTGCTGATACCTGGTCTACAGCATTTTCTTCAACTAAGACCAGAAATTTCTATTCGTTTTAAAATAAGCAAAAAAACATAGGAAGGCCAAATGTAAGAAATTGTAAAACACACATAATATTAAGCATTGGTCATGTTCAGAATCTTTCCTCTCAGCACATATTTTTCTGCTGCTAATTCAACTGCCATAACTGCAAGCCAAATTCAGCTGATCACTATGGACATCTCCAGTCACAGACGTGAGAAACAACCAGAGGCTTGTCAGAATTGTGGGTGAAAATATTTTATGAAGTAATGGATTAGGAGACTCCTTTCATTTTCAAATGGATAAAAATAAAATTCATTATGTGGACGAAGACATTTGGGAATTATAAAACTATAATAAGTAAAGAGAGGTGTAGAATTTCTTTGTTGTATATTTTGTGACATAGAAAAGATATATATTGACATGTCTGTAATCATTACTATGATTTATTGAATTACAATTATGTGTTAGGCTTCATCTTAAGAAACTTTATTAAGATGATAGACTCTAGAACTAGACTATGGGAATTGACTACCAGCTCTGCCACTTGGGAGCTTTGAGACCAAGTAGATCACTAAAGCACTTTACTCACATTTAAAATGAGGTTTAAATTAGTAAAATTATAAACATTGTGAAGTAATTGCAATACAATGAGTGATTAAGTAAGGTACATAAACATACACACACAAAAAAATGCCTGTGATGTTAAACAAGTGTGCAGATTAGGCATTTTTTTCTTTGCGTCTCACAAAGGTCATCCTGTGGACAAACTGAAGCTTTCAGAGAGGTTTCAATTACACATGCTTTTTGGGACTCAATATTTTATCTTAAGATAGAAATACTGTATTAAGAATTTTTACTCTGCTGTGTCAATCCAAAAATTTATGTTTTTTTCTGCTCACATTGCTACTTCCTTGTAATGATTTAAAGAAAATTTCAGCATTGAGTCTGTCTTTATGATTTTAAGATTTTTTCCTTGTTCTCCTATGATTTAAGAGACTATGCTCTAATTTCCTAGTCTATTTTAAAAGCAAAATGATATGGCACTCACTTTGGCAGCACATATACTAAAATTGGAACAATACAGAGAATAACATGGCCCTGAACAAGGATGCAAATATTTGAAGTGTTGCATTAAAATTATATATATATATATATATATATACTTGTATATATATATATAATTATAATTATATATATATATAATTATATATATAATTATATAATTATATATAATTATATATATATATAATTTATAATTTATAATATATATAATAATGTATATAATTATATATATATATACTTGTATAATTGTATGGGGAGAGTATTTACATTACAGTTTGAACAAAAAGACATATTTGTGGTCAAACTTTTACAGTGATCAAAATTTAAGACCTATTTAAATTATACAGATGCAGAATTATCAGTGTTTTTTCTAGGGGATTTGAGTTTTAAAGTTTCTTATGTCACCTGAGACTAAAGGGGAAGGTGGGTGGGAGAGTAGGAGGTTTGGGGGAGTAGTGAGGGGGCATCAAATATACTGTGATGGAAAGAGAACTGACTCTGGGTGGTGAGCATGTGATGCAATACGTAGACAAAGTAATGTAGAATTGTATACCTGGAACCTATGTAATTTTTACCAACAAATGTCATCCCAATAAATTTAACAAAAAAAAATTAAATAAAGTCTCATATATCAAACTTAATTTTCTAAAGTCTTTCATTGGCTTTTTCTGATAACAAGGAGGTAAGTAAATACATGCACAATTGAGACTTAAATATCAATACCATCACATGATAGCTGTGTCACCACTCAATGTGCCTCTCTGGCTGGGGCCAAATCACTTCACCTCAGTTTCCATCTCTATGCAGTAGAGATAATAAAAGGATAGTTACTACTTTGAAGGTTTTTTGTTTGTTTGTTTTTCTTTTGTAATGAAATAATCAGCTGATACATGTAAAGTGCTTTAACAACTCATATTAGAATACAGAGTATTCTATTAATAACAGTAAATGTTTTTATTCATAGCATAAAGGACCTATTTATCATAAAAAATCAGGTAAAGTTAGTAGAACTGTTCATTAAATATATAATATATCTTTAACTCTGACATCCTGGAAATATTAGAAACTAAGAAGACTTAGTAGTACTTGAAAAATAATTTTCTTGTGAGTATAAGACTTCCCTGCTCACACTCACAAATTGTTGGTCAGCACATTATCACTTAAGCTAAATAACTATCTTAACTAACAACATAGATTTCTGAGTGCTATACATAAGAAACAGCTAAATTATTATCCATGTTGTCAAAAAATATTAAATGCAGTCTTTAGTCACTCTTGTATATTGGACACAGGGTAAAAAAATAAATAAGCAAACAGTCTTTCACTTAGTTACACGTGGCTTGAGAAAAATGTATAGCTGCAAGCTATGCAACTGATTTTCCTGCAAAATTCATGTAGATATATTTGTTTTTGAAAGTTTCAATAATGTCTAAAATATTTTAAAAATTAATCTGAGCAGATAATTTTATAAAGGAAAGAAAACTATTGCAATGCTCAAGTACAAAAAGTTAAATATATAACATTGATTTACCTTTGGTCTGTGTTTGGGAAGATTTAAATATATCAATTCAATATAGCTAGATGCATACAAATTATGAGACATTACGCAACTGTTTCCTTTAACTTATACGTGGGTTGCAGATCGCTTACAGATATGATTATAAAGCCTTTTTCTGGAAAGGAATAACCAACCACATTATAACAAATATACCTACATTCAAACACATGCTGTTAAGAAGATAAGTCAGTACAGCCTACTCATGAAATTCCCAGTAGTACCTGGTGAAGCTTACCTGCTATAGACTTGATTTCCTCTTTTAAATCATAACTCAGTTGGCCCATTTAGCAGTAATCCTACAAATGCCAGAGTCCCCCTCAAGCCTCTGAAAGCTTAGAATAAATGATTAACTTCCATAATCTTTAAATTTCTTGTGACATTGATATTATCCTATAGATCAGGGGTGGCCAACAAGTCGATCGCGATCGACCAGTCGATCCTGAGGCCAATTTTGGTCGATCGTCGATCGCTCGCAATGTCTGGGGTGGAATTCCGTGTACCATGGACTTTGAAGCGATTGTAGCTCTTATAACTCGAGCGGCGCCGCTGTGGCACCAGGCTGATTTGAAGCGCCAACTCCAGCGGTGCCAATACAGAGCCCGGCTGATTTGAAGTGTCAAATCATAACATACAATCCTAAGAAACCAACAAAATGGGGTATCAGAGTTTATACTCTAACTCAGGGGTGGCCAAAAAGTCGATCGCGACACACTTTTAAGATAAAAAGTAGATCTTATATACAGAAAAGTTGGCCACCCCTGCTCTAGATTGTAGTCCCTGATCTTTGCGTTGCTAACTTGCTAATATCTTAGGAAAATTGCCAATAATACTTGCTCCCTACTAGCAGAACTAGCTGCTTTGTTCAACCAGGTTCCCCAAAATACTGGAGAAGAAATGTGTGTTTGTGTGTGTGTGTGTGTGTGTGTGTGTATTTACACATTAAGGTACACACACACACACACAAGGGCGAGCTGATAAATTTTGCCTCCACTATAATTTTTTGTTACATTAGACATATCTGGATATAACCAGTTCTGTGTTGTCACATGGTATATCCCATCCATCATTCTTGACCTTGCACACACAGATGCTGACATTTTTCACCCGGTGCACATTGAAATTGAAGCATGTTCAGACGTTTAGTTCAAACAGTGTGCTGTTATTGAATTTATTTTTAAAATTTTATTTTATTGTTTTTGACAGAGACAGAAAGAGACAGAGAGAGACAGGGAGAAGGGGGAGGGCCCAGAGCAGTCTCCATAGTTGTACAGCATCAGTTTTCGACCTGGTTTCATTCCACACAGGTGGGTGGGAGCCACACAGGGTGGGAACTTGGCTAGGGGCCTCCTTCATGGGGAGCATTCTCCCTTGAGCCAGAAGCCAAACTGAGGCAGGGGCAAGAACCTATCTGGGGCCCTCCTGCAAGGGAAGCACTCCCTGGTTTAGCCTATGGGTCCACATGGGCCAGGGCCAGGACTCGCGCTCCAGTCCCCAGGGCTCCAAAGGAAGCGTTTAAACCACTGAGCCATCCTGGCTTCCCATATTGAATTCTTAATGGCAGAAATATTTCCTCCAATATTTTTGAAATTTTTAAAAACTGAGGTGAGTACTTCTTAAAGATCATTACAGGTGATGAAACATGGGCTCATAGTGATCCCAAGAATGAAATGAAGTCCATGGAATACTACCATAAGGGATCACCACAGACTAAAATATTTTAAATACAGGCCTTGGCTGGGAAGATCATGTTGACTATTTTTTTGAATTCTGAACAAGCTGTTCTTTCAGATTTTCTTTAAAAAGGAACAATAAACTCTGAATTTGGTGTTGAAACTCTTATCACCTTAAAAAGAAGAATTAAGCTAATTAGAATAGGAAATAAAACACTGCTTCAACATGACAACACCAGGCCTTGTGTACCACAACAAGAGATGCAATCCAATGCTTGAACTTTTCAATGCTGCACATCCACAATACAGCTCAGACCTGGCTCCTAATGATTTCCACCTATTTTTAAAACTAAAATAACATTTGAAGGGCTGGCACTTTATCTATGATGAAGAGGTGATGGTCTTCAGTGAAGAAATAAATGGTTTCAAAAACAAAGCACTAATTCTTTTCAAGGATGGATTTCCAAAACTACTGCAGCATTAATGGAAATGTACTGGTGTGTATTGATTTTGTATGAAAAATAATTATGCAGATTTAAAAATAAATGATGTAGGTATATTTCTTTCTTTTTTCTTTTTTTTCTTTTATTAAAATATTTTTTCCAGGAAAGCCAGGATGACTCAGCAAGTTAAGCGCTTGCTTTGCAGCCCCAGGAAGTGAAGTTTGAATCCCAGCCCCAACCCATATGCTGAACTGGGGTGTACTGCTCAGGTGGGAGGCCCCCAGTTCAGTTCTCAACCCCTGGTTTGGCCCCTGACTCAAGGGAGTGTGCCTTCCATGTGGGAGGCCCCCAACCCAATTCCCACTCTGCGTGGCCACCACCCACCTGTGTGGAACAAAACTATGGTGAAAACTGATGACATACAACTATGGAGACTACTCTGGTCCCTCCCTCTTCTGTCTGTCTCTCTCTGTCTCTGTCTTTGTCAAAAACAATAAAATAAATCTTTGAAAATATATATCTTTTTCCTTTCATTGTCTATTTAAGTGGAGTCAAAATTTATCAGCCTGCCCTGGTATATTTATACATGTGTGCATTTTAATTCTAGCACTTACTGATTGTGTACTTTGAATTATCACTTCTCTGTATGTTTCAGACTTCTTATCTCTTCAACAAAATAAGAAAAAAATATTGTAAATATTAAAGCCCAATGCAAATTTAAAACGTTAGTTTTATTCACATTGAAAAACTTAGGTAAATTTTTTTTTTTCATAGTACCACTTTTTCTGTCCTGCTGAAGCAAAATTGAAAAGCATTAACACTACTATTAAAGTGGATGATGGACAAAAGTATTCACTGCTTATCAGGTAAGATAAACTTATTTTCTTTTCTTCTTAATCTTTTAAGTAAAAAAGACTATCTCTTCCAGTATTATTGCCATTTAAAAGTGGAGGTTATCCTGATTAGCATTCACATGCACTTGTATTTGAATTAATGTTTATCAAACATTCTGTCTTTTCTATATATCCTAAAAATAGAACTGGGGAAATATTGTTCTAACAGGTAAATTACCAATAAACTTACATAAGCAGATTTACAAAGAAGCCATGAAAGACTCATATTACTTTTCACTTAAAGGGGTCATAAGAAAACAAACTGGTATTTCTTTTGATAAGTATAGTAAAATATGTTTACTATAGAAAGTTTTGAACATCCAGTAAAACCATAAAGAAGGCAATTAAAATGATCCAATTTATCCAAACAAAGATAGAATAATTAACATATAATATTATATTCCCAAAAGCTATGTTTAAAGGTGACTCTATCCCCAAATCCTCACCAACATTATGTTTAATTTTGCCAACCTGATAACTAAAAATGACATTTTCCCTTAATTTGCCTACTTTGATTTTTAGTAAGGTTTATATTTTATACGTTTTTTTTTCTTCCACCCTTTTTTTTATATATATTAAGCGATGCTTTAAAACACATACCACTATCCTTATCCAGTATGTAGACAATAATAAATTATTGGGTTATGGGAATAGATTATTATTTAGCAAAAATAACCATCTCCTTAAAGTCAATAAAGAAGAAAACAAAGAGGCCAAAACAGAGACTGGAAAAGAAGATAAACAGAGGTTTTAAGAAAGTTTTATCCCCCTTAGGCCACAACTACCTAAATTCTGTTGTCTGGAATAGAAATTCTTATTAAAATTTGACCAAAAAAACAAAAATGTTTATTATTAACTCAATAAATGAGAGGCTACATCACATAAACCTATCCTAACTACTCAAAATGCACATGGGGATTTTAAGACCTCTGAGATCCTTTTTAATAAAGCCTTGCTTTTTTTTTTTTTTTTTTTGCTTAACCCAGGACATGGGCACAGAACCCATTAACATTTTTTATTAGCATTTTAAACTCTTGAATAACCAATGTCTAGGGCAATGCACGTTGGAAAACGTCATTTGAGAGCCAAGGGAGTAATTTCCCTGAGCAGAGACTGCCATCATCTGAAGGGAAAGCAGGTTTGTGAACACTGAGGTAGCAGTAAGAATCATATTATGAAAGACATATTTTGACCCCTCCAGGAAACAAAAAGACAGATGAGAGGTAATGGGAGAGATAGAGGGGTGCACCAGAAGAAGCTATTCTGGCCTGAGATTATAAAAATAAATGAGAACTCAGCAATCATAGTTTTAGTTTATTAAGCATCAATTATATATCAAGTAGTAATTCCATTGAATATATAAATGTTCTGTTTCTAAGAACAAGTTTAATTATTATTCACATTCCCTGGATGCAAAACTGAAAGATAAAGAGAATAAATACGGAAAACAACATAGAAAATGGTACAGTTCCAAATCTATTCTTATTCCCAAATCTATGAATAAGTTTTAAGTCATGGGGAAGCCGGGATGGCTCGGTGGGTTGAGCGCTCACTTTGCAGCGCCGGGGACCGGGGATTGAATCCCGGCCCTGGCCGGTGCGGAACCATATGCTGAACTGGGAGCTCCCCCAGTTCAGTTCTCTCTCTCTCTCTCTCTCTCTCTCTCTCTCTCTCTCTCTCTCTCTCTCTCTCTCTCTCTCTCTCTCTCTCTCTCTCTCGCTCTCTCTGTCAAAAATAAATAAATAAATATAAAAAAAAAATTAAAAAAAAAAAGTTTTAAGTCATGGAACACAATATAATCTGATCTCTTATTTCCTCCTATCCTAAAAGAACTGTTGTATGTTTAAGAAAAGATAAATGTAAAAATTATAAATTACCTACCCAGTAAAAAAAAAGTATTATAACAGCGACAAGAATAATATTAATTAGTACACATTAAGTAACTACCATGTGCCAGATGTTTTACAAACAGATAACTGTTTCTAATCACTGTAAAATTTTTAATGGCCACTGCATTAGTTATATCTGGCTTCTATTACAAACTACCACAAACTCAGTGACTTAAACAACAGAAATTTATTTTATCACGTATCTGGAGGCTCTAAATCTAAGCGGTATTTGCAGGGTTGGTTTTGAGGCCTCTCTCCTTGGACTATAAATTGATGTCTTCTCCCGTCTCTCCATATCATATAACTTTTATGAGTATATGTGTCTGAATCTGCTCTTCTTATAAGCACTTCAGTCATGTTGGATTAGAATCTACCTGATAATCTCATTTTAACTTATTATTGCTTTGAAGACCCTGTCTTCAAACATAGTCACATTATGAATTACTGAATGTTCAAACTTCAACATATGAATTTTGAGGGGACGTAATTCAATCCATAACATCCATATTACACATTTGAAAGCTGAGGCTCAGAAAAAGTAGACATCTTTTTAAGATTACCTGGTTAGTCTATGGGAGGGCAAAATTAAAACCCAGATGGCTCCTGCCCTAATAATTTTCCTGCCATAACAATTTTTCTACTATAATACGTCTTTGTTTTAAAAAGAATGACATGCTATTTAAAGTATTCTTAAAAGAAACATTAAATATAAAACATTTAGAATCCCAAGAATATGTATTTTTCACTCTCCTAATCACACATCACTTTTAAGATAATTTAAGATTTTTAATCACATGTTATCTTTAAGATAATTTAAGATAATTAAAGATTTTTTGTTGTTGTTGTATGACTTATTTTTCAATTTATATGTCCTATTATTTTATATCTTTATCAAGAAGTAGTTGAAAACCTGTCAATATATGGTTTAAATTATCTTAAATGAGAAATATTTCTTCAAAGGTCCTTGCTTTTACTTTTAAAGTAATGAAAACTTTCCAGAAATATGTTTTTTTCTATGCTTATCATCTATAAAAAATAAAAGTGATGGTGGGGCTGCATTAATTTTAGTCTTTTACACTTTTAAAACATACTTCTAGAAGTTAAAGAAAAAAGAAATTTCAATTTTAAGTGTAACTAAATTTAAGCATGCTGTGGCTATAATTTTTTTGACCATTAACATGCTCTTTAAAGTAAAGGTAAATTGTATATACACATTTTACTCCCAACTCTACACTCTTTCATCTTTTTTCTATTGAGTGATAACATTCCCTTTGAATATAATATCAGAGAATCATCCTTTCTCACAAATTATAGGAAATTATAAGGGAAAAGAACAGCAAGGTTGTGCTTGAGTCATGATGAAGGGCTCTCTTAGAAAAAGTGAAACAAATATCCTTTCTGAAAAAGTAACTGAGTTCTTTATTTTTTAAAACAAGGTGTTCTGCAAAGTAGCATGCCACTTTTTAAAAAGAAATAGGTGAACTATGTAACCTAACAAAAGCGGGAAGGAAGATATGGAGTGCTCAACTCAGGTAAAATATACAGTGGCACATACAGATACTAAAAATACACATACTGAAAGCTATTTTACTGAAAAATAACTATAGCTGTTGCTCATCTTTTAATAAAAAGGAAAGTGAAAATGGGACCACGCAGCAATGTTAAGATGCTGAACAAGCAGCATTTATTATATCAAGAGGAAAAACAAACACTAATATATATTTATTACCTCACTCTTGTACATCATGTTTTTATTTAAGCATGAGGTGCTGTGAGAGTTTGATAGTAATGCTTGTATTCTCTGGCAAACACATATCTGAGAGTGTTATGTTGCACTTTCTCTATGTCTGTTGGTATATTAATAATACTTATTTATGTGTTCTATAATAACCACATTATGTTGAAATTATATACTATATGTTATCGTATAATTATGTATAATACATTATATTATTACTATAAATGAGCTTGCATAAATGGATTTCACCCCCCACCCCCCATTTAAAGTCCTAATTATTATAACATCTACTTAGCTTTTGAAGAGGTTTGTAATTTAAAAATAAAATTAAAATGGTCATTTCCAGTCAAGATGGAGAAATAGGTAAATGCTATGCTTACATCCTCTCATGACCATATCAAAATGAGAAATAAAGTATAGAATAGCTATCGTTGAGAATCAGCTGGAATCTGGATGACAGAAGTCCTATAACTGAGAATACACAGAAGTAGTCACATCATACACAGAAGGCACCAGAATCCTACTAAATTGATTTCTGCTCTGTAGGATCAGCCACTACACAACAGCTTCTCCCATGTAGTCACGTCCCCTTCTCACAACCAATCAGCCTGAGGATAATTTTCTCCTGTTGATGTGCAAACAGCAAACAAGGCCCAACTACAACAGGAGGGAACACACAACCCACACAAGGGGTACACCTGGAGCATGCAACTCAGGTGAACAGGAAAACTGCCAGTGGGTCCCCTAGGATACCTATTAAGTCACTCTACTAAGTCTGAGAGATATATAGAACAAACACAGGGAGTCAGCCACAATGAGAAAACAAGGAAATATGTCCCAAATAAAAGAACAGAACACGTATGCCAGGATGGCTCAGAAGGTTGAGCACTCATCTTGCAGCTCCTGGGTCTGAGGATCAAATCTCAGCCCCAGCCTGTGAGGATCAGAGAGCTGAGCAGGGGTGTGCCCCCAGTTTAGTTCTCACTGGAGATAGCTTCCTTTGTGAGAGGCTCCCAGTTCAGCTCCCGCCCTAGGTGTGCTTCCCATGTAGGAGACCCTCAGCTCCTGAGTGCGTGCCACTCATGGGGGAGGCCCCTGGCCAGGTTTCTGTCCTGTGCAGCCCCACTCCCACCTATGGAATAAAACTATATTGAAAACTAATGTACAACTATGGAGACTACTCTGGGTTCTCAACCTTCTTTCTCTCTCTCTTTCTCTCTCTGTTGAAAACAATAAAAATAAGGCCAAAAAAGAATAGAACAAAGCTCCAGAAGAACTAAGCAAAATAGAGACAAGCAATCTACCAAACGCAGAGTTCGAAACACTGGTCATACGGATACTCAGTGATCCTTAGTGAGAACTTCAACAAAGAGGTAGGGAACATAAAAATATAGATAGAAAACATTTTTAAAACTCAGAAATAAAAAATACAATAACTAAAAGGAAGAATACATTAGAAAAAACCAACATTAGATCAGATAAAGCAGAGGATTGAATCAATGATGTGGAAGATAAGGTAGCAGAAAACACCAAATAATAACAGCAAGAAAAAATAAGAATTCAAAAAAATGAAAATAGTTTAAGGGGCCTCTGAGACAATATCAAGCATACCAATAATTGCATTATAGGGGTACCAGAAAAGAGCAAAAATTGGTTTACTAACCAATGACACCCTAATAAATTTGGCAATAATAATTAAAAAATAATATATTTAGGTAGTTGTTTTCACTTTGAGAGCCTGATAAATTCTTTATAAAAATATTTTAAAAAGAAAGAAAGGAACAGAGAGTACAAGGAATTAAAAACCTATTAGAAGAAATAATGATGGCAAACTTCCCTAATCTGACAGAGGAAATAGACTTACAAACCCAGGAAGCATAGAGACTCAAGCAAGATGAATCCAAAGAGGCCCACACCAAAACACATTATAATTAAAAAGCCAAAGGTTAAGGACAAAAAAATAATCTTAAAAGCAGCAAGAGAAAAGCATTTAGTTACCTATAAGGAATTTCCATAAGATTGTCAACTGATTTATGAACAGAAATGTTGCAGGACAGAAGGAATTAGCACAAAATATTCAAAGTGATGAAAAGCAAGGACCTGTAACCAAAACTACTCTACCCAGCAAAGCTGTCATTTTGAGGGGTAAACAACTTCTCAGATAAGAAAAAGTTAAAGGAGTTTATCACCACCAAAATATTATTACAAAGACCAAAAATATGAATAATAAAATGACAATAACTACATATCTGTCAATAATCACTTTCCAGGTAAATAGGTTAAATGCACCAATTAAAAGATAAGGTGGATGAATAAAGATAACAGGACCCTTGTGCTGCCTACTAGATACTAATTTCAGATCAAAAGACACACAAAAACTGACAGTAAATGGATACAAAAAGTTATTTTGTGAAAATAAAAATGAGGGGGGAAAAAAGCTGGGGTAGCAATACTTATATCAGACGAAATAAACTAGGCTAAACAAGAGACAAAGAAGGACCTAGTAATTCTACTTCTGCGTATTTATCCAAGGAAATCCAAAATGCTATTTTGAGACAACTGTGCATCTATATGTTTATTGCAGCATTGTTTACAATAGACCAAATATGCAAGCAGCCTAGGTATTTGTTGATGGATGGATGAATAAAGAGGAGGTGTTACATGTATATAATAGAGTATTTCTTAGCCACAGAAGGGAATGGGTTCTTGCCATCTGTGGCAGCATGGATGGACCTGGAGGGAATTGTACTGAGTGGAACATATCAGACAGAGAAAGACAGATGCAATGTGATTTTACTTATATGTGAAATCTAAAGTACAAAAGAAACAAACAAAACAGAAACAAACTCATTGGTACAGAATGTTTTGATGGTTGCCAGATGGGAGGGATATGGGGGGATAGGTGAAAATGGGGAAGGGACTAAGAAATACAAATTAGTTGTTGCACAGTAGTCATGAGAATGTAGGGTACAGCGTAAAGAATATAGTCAATAATATTGTCGTAACTATGTGTGGTGTCAGATGGGTGCTAGATTTATCAGGGTGATAGGAGGTGGTTTGGGGCTCTTGTGCAAAAGATAAAGGAAATAAGTACAAATTGGCAGTTACAAATAGTCATAGAGTTGTAACGCAAAGCATAGGGAATATAGTCAATAGGATGATGTCTATAATGCCAGCTACTAGACTAGTCAGGGGGATTACTTCTTAAATTATATAAATGTCTAATCACGATGCTGTAATTAATATGAAACAATATTGCATGTCAGTTATAATTTAAAAATTTATAAAGAAGGGTAAAAGGTGAAAGGGAATAAAAGGTTCAAATTTCCAGGTATAAAACAAATAAGTCATATGGATATAATGTACAGCATAGGAAATGTAGTCAATAATATTGTAATAGCATGCTACATTATCAGATGGCTGTGGACTCATCACAGTTATGATCACTTCTTTGGGTATATAAATGTTGAATAACTATGGTGTACATATGAAACTAATGTAATATTGTATGTTAGCTATCTTTTAATAAAAATCTTACAAAATGGGCTTTTCTGACCTTCTCAGTTATGGGACTTTAAAGTTTTCTAAGTGCCTACCAATTAAAAATATGTTCATCCATTAAAAAATAAACAAAACAACCTGTATTTGCTATCTTAATGTTAATCTGGTGGTCTATATCTGTCTTGATTTGTACATAAATTTCATAAACTCTATTGGTTCTCCTAGAGTTGTCACATGGAGATGTTTTTTTGGTTTGCCCCTTTGATTGGGAATAGGCAGCTCTTATACTAGGAGCTGTACAGAACCAAGTAAATGAGAACAAATGAGAATATCTTCAGTTGCTTCTTTTTTTTTTTTTAAGATTTATTTTTATTGTTTTGACAGAGAAAGAGAAAGCGAGAAAGGGGAGGGCCCAGAGCAGTCTCCATGGGTGTACATTATCAGCTTTCAACATAATTTCACTCCACAGGTGGGCACGGACCTGCGCAGGGCAGAAACTGGGCCAGGAGCCTCCTACATGGGAGGCACATCCCTGTGAGCTGGTGGACTCTTACATGGGAAGCATGCCTAAGGCAGGAGCCAAACCAGGGGCTTCCCACCAGGGAAGCTCACTTCAGTGAGAACCAAACTGGGAGCACACTGCAGTTCAGCACATGGGTTCGCATGTGTCAGGGCTGGGGTTCGATCCTCAGACCCCAGGGCTGCAAGATGAGTGATCGACCCACTGAGCTATCCCAGCTTTTTCCAGTTCCTCTTCAGAAAATTATTTACCAGTTACTGTTTAAGTATAGTCCTGTAGACATGTAATAAATTATGGTGAGTTTTGAAAAATCACATAGTGGTTATCTGAACAGTGAATGGGGCTTAAGTAGACTGACATACAGTGATCCCTCGTTTTTCGCGGTGAATGGGGACCAGAACCTTCCGCGAAAGCTGGAAAACCGCGAAGTAGGATTTGCCCCTAGGAATTTTCGTGTATGCGGGTACAAGAATGTTTTAAATATGTAAACAGTATTCATACTTTACTCATTTAAGACAAAAATGACAACAGTATACGTATTTACTTAAACGTGTCAGTGCTAATTAATAAGGTTAATGACAAAACCTTATACAGTAATAAACATGAATCAACATTG
>PVKE010035623.1:0-16793 GCA_004027555.1 Craseonycteris thonglongyai
AAGGGTTCACTCTTACAAGACTGCCCTCCCTTCAGATGCAAGTCAGAAGTCAAGATTGTTACCTGTACTTCTGACTGACCATAAATGAAAGATTTCCACGACCTCCTTCTTGATTCAATTAATTTGCTAGAATGGCTCACAGAACTCAGAGAGGCATTTTACTTACTAGATCACCAGTTTAGTGATCTAGTCTAAAAGGATATGACTCAGGAACAGCCAGATGGAAGAGGTGCATAAGACAAGGTTTGGGATAGGGTAGTATAGCTCCCATGCCTTCTCCTGGTACTCCATTCTCCTCACATCTCCATATGTTCATCAACCCAGGAGCTCTCTGCACTCTGTCCTCTTGGGCTTTTATAGAGTCTTCATTGCATACTCATGATTGATTAAATCATTGGCTAATGGTGATTGATTCAACCTCCACTCCCTCTCTCCTCCTATTAGGTCTGAAAGTTCCAATCCTCTCTAATCACATGGTTGGCTATCTTGACAACCAGCCTTCATCCTTAGGTGAAGTCCAAAAGTCACCTCATTAACATAACAAGAGACACCTTTATCAGTCTCAACATTTAGAAAAAAATCCAAGGGTTTTGGTAGTTCTGTGTAGGAAACAAGGATGAAGACCAAATCTATCTTTCTTATTGTAAGTGACAATATCATCCTAGCTTAATAAATGGCACCAAATTCAAACACAAGTATTATTTGACCCAAATCTTTGGTTAAAAGAGGTGTCGAAATGGACACTGGAAAGACTCCAAGGATAAATTTTACCACTATCTATGTGAGATCTCAACTCAAATGATACCACCTGGGAAAGACAGGTAGTGTGTCCTGATATATATAGAGCAATAGACAACCTACATAGCTAATAAATAGAGTGAACCTGTGACTACCTAAGCTAAAGAAAAACCATTCTCCAAACCTGTTTTTACTATTTTGTTTTACTTTCTTTATAGCATTTACAACTATCTGAAGTTATTTTATTTATTTATTCCCACCCCATTGCTGCATTCTCAGGCCCAGAACAGTGCCTTGTTTCATTTTGGGTGCTTAAGAACTATGTGCTGAATAAATGAATTTTATTTAACAATATAAAAATGCATAAACCACATTTGAGAACCAATCTTTCTTTCATCTCCAAAATCTCTATAAGATCTCTAATTTCAGACACACCTCATATGTCTTCAATTCATTCATTTAAAAAAAAAAATTCAATTCAGTGGGGAAAGACTAAGGGGTAGGGGGCAGGATACAGGAAGTCCCTGTTACATTTCATTGATTTACCCCCAGAGCAGGAACTGGAAGGAGAATCTCCAAAATCCCAGAGCTTTTCAGCATGACTCTCTTACTTCTGGTTAAACCTTTCAGTGGGGAAAGAAGTTTGGGGTTGTTGCCATGAATATAATTTTCAAAGCCCCTAGGAAGAAAAGAAAAGCAGTGAGAAGCTGCTTGTAGAATTCAGACGAGTTGAGCATCACAGTTCTCCTTCCCACTCTATGGGAGAAAAGTCACAGACTTTGGAATTGATTCTTAGGTCAAAACTGTGACACTCCGCTGTAGCTGTGGCCAGATGAGGTCTGCCCACCTTCGGCTGGGACACGGGCTCTCTATCCATTGTGCTGGCTGAGGTCTCCACAGTGAAGTCCTTCATTGGGAATTAGGACTGTTTGCAGCCTGCCCCCTTACATAAAGGTAGATCACTGTCAAGTGCGTAAAAAGTACATGGTCCTGTGTAGCTGTGCCATCTACAGGGACCGGATAGCATATTGAGGTAATGGCCAATATAAGAACATAAATAAATGCTTATTTGTTTTTATCAAGATGATAAGCAAGCGTTTTCCAACAGAATTTCAAAGAAATAGCATTTTTATCATGAATGCACCAGACACACACATACAAATACAAATGCTCTATACAGAAACATATACCTCAGGGGTGTCTGGCCTTGTGGCTTCCCTGGATCACATTGAAAGAAGAATTATCTTGGGCCACACGTAAAATACACTAACGCTAACAATAACCAATGAGCTAAAAAATATAATAATTGCAAAAAAACTCATAATGTTTTAAGAAAGTTCACAAATTTGTGTTGGGCTGCCTTCAGAGTGGCTCACAGGCTGCAGGTTGGACAAGCCTGATATACCTCATTAAAGACACAAAAGTTCTCAAAAGCCAAAACTCTTGGGGTAGAGTTCCTTGGATACTGTGGGGAAGGTAGGTAAGGAGGAAGAAAGAGGAACCTACTGACTCCATTTAGAAACTGCTTAGACATCTTCACCTGCCAGAGGTTTAGATTCTATAGAAATACCTTTTTGTCAAGTGAGAGAGATGAACTGTGAGATCCTTACATCCACTCAACAAGTGTTTGTTAAACGCCTCTGGCACGAGATTCAGTTGTAGGCCCTGGAGTTTAGAACAGAAGTGAATAAGGCTTAGTCCCTGCTTCAAAGTCACAGTCTAGTGGAGTGAAGGAGGTAAATAAACAGGAACACAATCTAGTGTGGTAGGTTCTGAGATCCCTAGGGGGTTTGTGGGGACATGGAGGAGAGGTCCCAGGACCCAGATCATAAACTACAATTAAAAGTGGTCATGCTTTAGAATTTCTCAAATGAGGTTTCCCATTTGGGGGCTCTGTTTTTGTCCTCTTTGAAATGGGGCAAACAGATTTAGCTAGCCAGAATTGTAGGCATTCAGTGATGTAGAAGACACCCAGTGAGTAATTTTAAGGAAGAAAAGCAGAATTAAGACAGCAGAGCATTCTTCCCAAATAGTAGTGAGCCACTCTGCTGACATGTGAGTTTAAATGTCTCTGTAGAGCTTGCGTTCATTTCAGTGGGCCCTTTGTTAGAATAAGCCGAAGAGACTCACCTGAAGAAGGACTGAATTGAAATAGAACAGTCACCTTTGATGCAGAAGTGAATTATTCCTTGCATGTTGCTTCATGAGTCTTTGTTTGAAATTGGGGTGTACACAGTTAATTGGGGATCAGAAAACTACCACCCTGGAGACAATTACAGGCAATTCTGCAACCACCTGGTTTAGCTTCAATTCTTGGCAGTAGAATTTCTCTAAGTTTAATAAAAGGTTTCGTGTACACCTTGTGGTTCTGTTCTTTATCCCCGGATTTTCCTCCAGGGCTTATGAATACGGCGTCAGTTGTATTATTTCTCCCTCTGTGACTGGCAGGCAGCCCCTGTTCTGACTGAAGGCTGGGAGGTGCGGTTGGAGGCAGTGGTAGCTTTCTTCTGCCACCTGCTGGCACTCTCCCTGCACCGCGCCAGGCTGGCTTTGCAGGGATTCCTAGGGGATGGAAACCACCGGGAAAGCAAGCGGGAGGCAGAGTGTTCCTGCTTTGAGCAGAGAGTGGTGAGAAGACAGCAAACAGAAGTTGGTGTAGGAGGATGTTCTCACCGTGGGGGTTTGTGTAAAGGTATCACCATCTCAAACATCGACGCCAGTTGGTTTTCTATACAAGCTTGTTTTGTTTGGGGAGAACTCAGCAGTGTATTTTACTTTATTTTGTTTTGTTTGTTTTATTTTCTTTATTTTTAGATCATTGCCTCACAAGGCTTATCAAATATTATAAGTGAATGCCACATCTCTCTAGACTCATTTGAAGACAAGAGCAGAAACTCCTGGGAACTAAGTGAAGGGTAGTGACACAGGAAGAAAGAAGAGACAGGGAAAATATTGCACAGTAAATTGTAGTATTCTTTCTCATTGTTTCACCAAGATTTTTTTATTGTTAAATTTATTGTGATGACATTGATAGCAATTACATTGTTTCCAGGTGTACAATTCTACATTACATTGTCTATGCATTGCATTATGTGCTCACCACTCAGAGTCAGCTCTCTTTCCATCACCATATATTTGATGCCCCCTCCCTACTCCCCCTCTCCAGCTCTCCCACCCCTCTCCCCCCTTACCCTCAGGTAACCACTAAACTATTGACTGTGTCCATGAGTTTTTGTTTCTTTGTTACTTTCAATTTTATATTCCACTTATGAGTGAGGTCATATGTTTCTTGATTTTTTCAGTTGGACTTACTTCGCTTAATAAGATATTTTCAAGGATATAGTTTAGATATTAGCCCCTTAGCAGAGGCATTGTTTGAAAATATTTTCTGCCATTCGGTTGGTTTCCTTTTTACTTTGTTGATCGTTTCCTTTGCTGTGTAGAAGCCTTTTAGTTTGATATAGTTCCATTCATTTATTTTTGCTTTTACTTCCCTTGCCTTTGTGGTCAAGTTCATAAAGTGCTCTCTGAACCCAAGGTCTATAAGTTTAGTGCTGATACCTTCTTCTATGCACTTTATAGTTTTGGGTCTTATGTGGAGGTCTTCAATTCACTTTGAGTTAATTTTGGTATACGGTGACAGTTCACAGTCCAGATTCATTCTTTTGCATATAAAGAACTCATACAACTCAACAACAACAACAACAAAATGAATGATCCAATTAAAAAATGGGCAGAAAACCTAAACAGACACTTCTCCCCTGAAGACATATAGTCAACAGATACATGAAAAAATGTTCAACATCACTAGCAATTAGGGAGATGCAAATTAAAACCACAATGAGATACCACCTCACACCTGTTAGAATGGTTATAATCAACAAGACAAAGAATAACAAGTGCTGGAGAGGCTGTGGACAAAAAGGAACCCTCATACACTGCTGGTGGGAATGTAAACTGGTACAACCACTGTGGAAGGCAGTGTGGAGATTCCTCATAAAACTAGGACTGGAATTGCCATATGACCCAGCAATCCCTCTCATGGGCATCTACCCAAAAAACCTGAAAACCTTAATCCACAAAGATATATGTGCCCCAGTGTTCATCGCAGCACTGTTCACAGTGGCCAAGTCATGGATACAACTAAAGTGTCCTCTGATAGACGACTGGATAAAGAAGTTGTGGTACATTTACTGAGATTTTTTTGAAGACTGATTCTTTACAAGACTGGGATCCAAATGCTTGGGATAAAAAATTTAAAAAAGTAATATTAGGTGCCTTCTCTCTTGGAAATAAGCATCTATTGGGGAGCAGTAAAGAAATGAAAAACTAAATAGAGAGATACAAGTACTGTGATAATGTACAGTAGAATGTAGTTGAACCCGAGGAGGAGCACGTATCTAAGTAGAAATGGGCTGCAGTGTCAGAGAACACTTACTAGCAGAACTGATGTGAGCTGAATTCTGAAGGTAGTGACTTATTACAGACAGTGGTGAGCAGGGCATGCCACCTGCAATTTGCTGTGAAATGTTCTGCTCTTTCCTTCCCCTGAGTTACAGGAAGCATCCCTTCTCACACACAATATCACCCACTATTACCACTGCCTCCAAGGAGTTGAGAACTCTAGATTAAGGTGACCAGATTTTAACATTGGTAAAGCGGGACACCATTGACCTGGGGGGAAGGGGTTCTTGATTAAAAATTTGGTCTATCTCCCGCTGTTCCCTAGCTTGTCGTGCTTTCTTTCCAAAAATCGGGACTTTTTTAAAACACCATGGGATGTGGGACAAATTGTTAAAAATTGGGACTGTCCCGCCAAAAGCGGGACGTCTGGTCACCTTACCTAGATACAAAGTAGGAGAAAGCTGCTAAAATAGCAGGGCTTAGACAATAGCAACTGATCAGTCCCAGGAAATCAACCAAGGCAGGGAGAAACATGCAGAATCACGTGGGAGGACAGCGTACAAGATACTGGACATCAGAGAACAAAATGGGGATGGGGGGTTGGGGGCAGGGAGAGATCGCTGATCCTAGAAAAAAGACCACTTTCAATACTATTTCAGTCCTTATGCTGAATATGAACAACCCCTTCTAGGAAGGTATAGTCTAATATTTAGAAACTCGTGAGTGACATCCTCTCTTAATCTCTGAAATTTTGAGTGACTTGTATTTATAGATCAATATCAGTCTAGACATAGATCAATATTAATCTAGATATTGAAGTAGCTATAAGCTCAGATACATCAACTGCAATGTTATTTAAATTCACAAACGTACTAGGCAACAATTGGGAAAATGCTTTCGAAATTATGGACCATCTTCTGGATGAATAAGTAAGTAGCCCATAGAAAATGATAATTCTGGAAAGTGTAGAGTATATGAAAAATATTTGTGAAAAAAAGAATTGGGGAAGCCGGGATGGCTCAGTGGGTTAAGCGCTCACTTTGCAGCGCCGGGGACCAAGGATCGAATCTCAGCCCTGGCCCATGCAGACCCATGTGCTGAACTGGGGACTTCCCCTAGTTCAATTCTCTCTCTGTCTCTGTATCTCTCTCTCTCTCTCTCTCTCTCTCTCTCTCTCTGTAAAAAAAAAAAAAAAAAGTTCTTATTTAAAAAAAAAAGAAAAGAAAAAAAGAATCAAGATCCAAACTGTTAGGAAAATATTCAGAAGGAAAAATATTAAACTTTTAAGCAAGCTGGTATTCTTTATTGTCTCTTTTATATAACATCCTTATGTTACTTTTAGAATAAGTTTTAATATAAAGAAGCCTAAGGTGAAATGGCTGTCCTGGTTAAGGCAGAGGCAGAAATTACCCTATAATGAATAATGACCCCATTTACGTGTGTGTTTCTGATATTTCAGATTTGGTTTTATCCCTAACTGTATTTCAGTTTGTGTGGCATACTCACTTTGCTTGTCTGTCCTCAGTCTTCCCCTGGCCCATACCCCTCCTCCCGCCCTGGATTTGTGGGATGTATTGTGATGTCTGCCCACTAATTTTGCTGTGACTGGGGCTGGTGTCTGGTTGGTGATTCATGTTTGTTCCTAAGTTGTACATCTGTTGGTTGCTTTGAAACAGTGCCCCAGGGAATATGAAAGGCCATTTGTCTCACTGAGACTGCTTCTTTGCACCAGAGAATTCTTCCCTGACTTCCTCTGAATTCCAGCAAGCCCTCCTCCGAGTTTAGGCAGGGCAAAGAAGAAAGAAAAAGGAAAAAAAAAGAGAGAGAGAGAGAGCAACATGGAGATAGTTTTGGTATCTGGGGCTAGTCCTTGCGTCCCTGACAAGACCAGACTTTCCTGATCCTAACATGGGGACCAGAATGCCGTGTGACATCCACTTTAAGAGCAGTGCCTGTGGACTTACGTTCTGCCCACTAGGAATGCCTCTATCAGAAAAGAAGGCAGAGTGAGCCCTGGTGGAAACTGCCAGTGGAAGAGGTCTGAGAGTTTAGTGGGCAGACCCACTTGGCATCTCTTCTAAGATTTTAGCAGAGGTACACACAGCAGTGATAGTCACGCTATTTAATGACTGGTCACTCATGGCTACTGACCTATCAAATGGGCACAGGCTATGGAACTGAAGCTACAAGGCCCCTGCTGTTCCCGACACCAAACCCGTATTTCCTAGATCACCTGGACAGCCAGAAGGTTCTGGAGGGCTTGAGGGGTAGCTGGCTGCTGACTGTCACAAAGGTATTCCAGTGTCTTAATGAAGGCTGTACAGATACATACCAAGCGAAGAACAACATGAGTACACATGGCGTTTCAAAGCTCATGCCCCTTCTTAAGCTTTATGCAGTCCTGTCTTCACCTTGTAAGAACCCACCCTCTGTGGGTAAGAAAAGTTCAGAGCCAGCATCAGGACCTACAAAGGAGCCCTGAGCCACAAAGCAGCCCTTCCTTTTGCTCAACAGCCAGCGTACATCTCCCCCAAGGAGAGCTGGCAAGTTGGCCCTCATTATAGTTTCACTCGCTATAACGTACTTGGCGTAGCACAGAGCACACCTCCAGGCAGGCTGGCAAACAGGCTGGTTTGTGTGAGTGATTGCCCACCTGCCTGCTTGCCTTGCAGTGTTGAAAGGCCGCCCCATGTCAGAACCTTAGCCTGCTGTGAAAATCAATCTGCCAAGTGCCTTGAAAGTCCCCATACATATTGGATTGTTATGGCTCTTCCTTGCCCTTTAACCGGTCTCACTCGCTGCTTCTTATCAGATACCTGGCGCTTGTGGGTTGGCTACAGCAGCTTCTCAGAATGGTCTCCAGGGAAGCCTGATAGCCCTGCATTCTGTCATTTCTTCTTCCAATGCAAAGGTGAAACCCACAGCTCCAGGGTAATTTGCTGCCTCCCTTGCGTTCATTCACAGTAACAGCCAAGGTTGTTCACTATCTGACTGACTACATAAAAAGCACAAATTCTGTTTGAATCCAAAGACTAAAGGGAAGTGGCACTCCCAGTGAGCCTTTCTGGAACTCTTGTGCTCAAAGAAGCCTAAGGTTGCAGAGCAATGAGTCGGAGGGCATGGGTGTCCCAATTCTCATTGCATAAGTGACAAGCCGGTAACGTTGAGCAAGGCCTTTAAAATCTCTCGAAGCCTCATTTTTCTTAAAAGTACAGTGGGGTCTACATTCACAGAGCTGGTATAAGCGGTAACTGGAATAATCAATTAGAAAGCAATTTGTAAACAGAAGAAATATAAGCAAAATCCAACCAAAGACAGCAGGCTGTAATAACGAGTGAAAGAAAAGAATCGTGCCTGCAGAAATAAATTATGGCAGCTGGATGAGCATTTAAGAAAGCTCACTGGTGTGGTCTGACTTGGAAAAGAGAGTATCCCCAGCTCCATACCCTCTCCAGCACCTCTCTGAACAGCTGTAGTTGAGGAGCAATGAACGGTCTAGAGTGGGAGTGGCGAACCTATGGCACGCGTGCCCAAAGTGGTACACAGAGCAATTATTTCAGCACGCGGAATTATTGTTTTTTGTTATAAAAACATCCTATGCCTCTTATAGACATAAAAATAATCGATACCTTTATCTCACTCGATAGGTTGGCACGCGAGTCGAGCGAGTATACTCTTATGTCATAAACTTTGGCACTCAATCGCCAAAAGGTTCGCCACCCCTGGTCTAGAGAAATGCTAGGCAAGAGGGTTATTGTCAGCTTGAGGCTAAGAAAGGTTGTACATGCAGGAGAAATGAAAAGGGGATGTTGGAAAGCATGGGAAGGACATAGTACCCAAGGTTATATCAGGATGGGGAGAGCAAAAACCAGAGACAAAACCTCAGTGGCTCTCGCCTGTGTGGTCATTGATCAGAACTTGTTCAAATAATTCTGGGCTTGAGGCTACCTTTCCCTAATGAGGGAGACTGATGAGAATCTCTTAATGACACTTCTGATGGAGATAAGGCCTGTTTCCTCCTCCAGAGATAAAACTCTGCAGCCCTGGAGGATAATTTGGCATTGCCAGATTAATTAAGTCATTCTCTGTGGTGCAACTTGCATCTGAGTATTAAATCTCAGAGTGGGCCCCCATCTAGTCAGTCAGTGGATGTTTTCAGGATAGCGCTTTGTTGCTGAAACATTCAGAAACAAGCATATTGTATCTTTAATGAGATTGTGCTATTTATTTATGGCAGGAAGAAGTCTTCCAGCTAGGAAAACTCATGCAAGTGATAGTTGGGTGTCGGACACCTAGAGCTCTGTCAGTGCTGTTTCTGGTGTTGCTTAGTATCAAATTAGCTTATGGTTGGTGCTTATTCTGAATTTGTCAAAGTTGCTCATGCACAGAAAGGTCATGGGGCTTTGCTCTGGGGTTCAAATCCTGGGTCCACACTTTGCTAATGACTGAACTTCTGTGGGACTGTTTCCTTTAGCCAAAATGGGAATCATAATGGCTGCACCTCAGAGCTAGTTGAAGAATTACTGTTTCCCACAAAGTGTGAAGTTTTATGTAAAGTGCCTGGCACGCATTGGTTCTCATTGTATGTCTGTCAGATGCCCTCCTCCATGGTTCTCACGTGACCTGAGGCTTCTGCTTTCTCTTTCAGCTTCGATGTGGAAAATGGCCCTTCCCCAGGTCGGAGCCCACTGGACCCCCAGGCCGGCTCTTCCTCCGGGTTGGTGCTTCATGCCACCTTTCCCGGGCACAGCCAGCGCAGAGAGTCCTTTCTCTACAGATCTGACAGCGACTATGACTTGTCACCAAAGGCGATGTCGAGAAATTCTTCACTTCCAAGCGAGCAGTGAGTACAAGCTCTGTCTGGCTTCCAGTCTCACACTTACCTCACTTTAACGCTGTTGCAGAGGCATCAGCGACTATTTCCCTTTAGCCTGTGGGAAAGAGGAAGGAAAAAAATGAACATAGCACAGCTGATAATGATGACCACTCCGAACATAAACGGTCTATAGTTCTGGTCTCCAAAGGTATTAATAAAACTTCAGGCACAGTGTTGCATCTGCTACAATACTTATTAAAAAAAAGTTATTGGGCTTCATTTCCTGAACTGCTGAATCGCTTACTGGATGAGAACCTTAACGCTTTTTGTAAGTCACACTGGAATTCCCTGCAGCAGGTACAGTTTGGGTGAGCCTACAGTAGAGAACAAAAATGGTGTTTGGTGACGTGCCTCCTTGCTCAGTGGTCTTTGCTTGGTGACATTCAATAGTCTGTCATTCAGCCTCATGTTTATGTCTTCTTTCTGGAACCTTCACACAATGCCCACTTGTTGCCAGGCTCCTTGGTGATATATAACACACTCCCCCACCTTATTAAGCACAGCTGATGTTTCTGTTTTGCTGCTATTAATTGTAGATCTCTAATTTTTATTTCAAGTACAGTGACAGGGTTGTGTTACTTGTTTATTAAATTTTTGAAACCAAATAAAATTGGATGGTGAAATGCATGCTTTAAAAGTTTTCTGGGTATGTGTACAATTTTTTTTAACAACGTATGTTATAAAAATATCAGTAACTCCCATAAGGCGCCAACCTGGAAAATTCCATGGGGCTCGCTCGCTTCTGCTATTGGAAAGGAAGCTGAAAAGGGTCATGCTGTTATGAACGGGCCAGGGGCATTTTAAAGCTATCAGTAAGAAAATATTTCCCAGGGAATTTCTGCCAGCCAATTTTAACAGGCTCACCCCTTCCCTAAAATATCCCAATCATTGGGAGGGCCAAAATTCATTTATTTACTCATTTGGCAAATATTTACTGAATCTCTCCTATGTGACAGGCAGAATACCAATCTCTGAGGATAAAAGATGAACAAACCAGTGGGAAAATCACAGATGAGTTAAAAACACATATTCTCAAAAAGGTCACTTGCTTTCAGAGAGGTTACAGTTAAATAAGAAAGATAAGAGAAACACTCATGTAACTCTATTACTAATGGAAGGAAACATTTAAGGACAGCTTACCAAGAGGCCCGCTGCATTTATATGTGTTATCTCTTTTAAACTTCACAACAATCCTGTGAAGTAGGTACGACTATTATCTCCACTGTATATATGACAAAACTGAGACTCTGAGAGACTGAGAAACCTACTACTACCCCATGACTGTATGCCTTGCTATATCCCATGATGCATGATGAATGAGGCTAACCATATTCAAAACTGTTGGACTCTATCCACCTATGTTGTTCAAACTGCAAAGTAGAATCTACTACTGGATAGACAACTGATGAATGCACAGTTGAGACTGTGCACCTGAGACTGGGAAAGAGGTAACCACTTTGTTCTAGATCATATAAAAGCAAGAAAGTTTCTGATCACGGTTTTGGGGGTTTTGACAGTAAATAGACATGGAGTTCTCTCATCCACGAAGAAAAACACGTTTGTGGACTTCATGTGCAAAAGTGCAGGAAATATGATGAGCCGAAAGGACTTAGAGCTTCATGCACACATGTCTCATAGATTAAAGACTAGTTTAGGAAAGCAGCTAATATTTCCCCAAACTCATGTGAACGAGCATGCTGACTTTCAGGGTCATTCCAGAGGCTTCCCAGAAAGTTCTAACCAAATTTCAGATTGAACCCTAATGATCCCTTACTTAGAATCAAAAGATCATAGAAATTTTGAATTTGAGGAGATGTTAGTGATCACAGTCCAACTCAGTCTATAGCTGTAGAAACAAAAATCTAGTTCTGAATGACTCTGTATCCAGGGTCCCTAATACTAGTGGTTTACAAATTTTATAATTTCACCAACCAGCAAAACTTTCCCCTAACTTTAGAAGCAAAATAATGTTGTCAACTTTAAATTTAGTCAAGTAAAGATTATACATAGGTTATCAATCTTTTAATAAAAATGTTCTCAATCTTTTAATAAAAATGGCTTTTTAAACTAAAAAAGAGTAGGAAGACACACTTTCATAGTAAACAAAAGCTCTTCTCAGGAAAAACAGTTGATAACATCATATCATCCTATCAAAGCTACTAATAACAGGATACATGAAATCTTCAAGTGAGTAAAAATATCACAAAATTTGGTTTACTAAATATCTTCTTAGTAAAACTTTTATATATTTATCAGTCTAGGAATTTATATTTTTCAACACAACAGGAAGGGGAGCTGGAATAATATCTAGATCTTCTGGTATTTCATTTTATCGGAACCATGTTGAAACATCTAGTATCACACAGGTATCTTGTTTTAAACTGGAAGTAATGCCCTCGAAGCTATCTCATCTGATTATTACTCTGCATGGTGAATGGAAATAAGTAGAGAAATAGCACCCCCCCAAAACAAACAAACAAACAAACAAACAAATAAAACTCTCACTGCTTCTCTTGCCTTATACCCTTAGAGCCTAGAAAAAGGAGGACAATGATAGGTGTGATGTCTTGAGACAAAGGCCATTGTAAGAGGTGGAAAACTTTGCATAATTTTTTTGCATTAAATTCTTTTTTTTTTAATATTTATTTTATTGTTTTTGACAGAGAAACAGAGAGAGACAGAGAGAAGGAGGAGGGCCCAAAGCAGTCTCCATAGTTATACATCATCAGTTTTTGCCATGGTTTTCGACATAGTTATTATTCCACAAAGGTGGGCACAGGGCTGCTCCAGGCGGGAACCAGGTTGGGGGCCTCCCACATGGGAAGCACACCCCAGTTCAGCATATGTGTCTGAATGGGCCAGGGGCCAGGACTTGATCCTTGGACCCCAGGGCTGTAAGGCAAGTGTTCAACCTGCTGAGCCATCCCTGCATCCCCTGCATTAACCTTTTGCACTCGAATATGGAGTGTGACTCGACACGGTTAGCAACGGCACCAGCTTGTATGTCGAGCTACACCTGAGTGCAAAAGGTTAAACACTAGTAGTAGAGACAACACTTAACTTTTTTAAATTTCTCATCTGAGGGATGCTGGGATAGCTCAACTGTTGAGTGCTTGCCTCCCAATTTCGAGGTCTGGAGTTTAATTTCTGGGCCCAGCCTGTGCAAACTCCATATGCTGAACTGCAGCGCAACTGGTAACCACCAAGATGGCTCAGTGGTGAAAGTTCTCGCCTCCCATGTGTGGCCCCACATCCACCTGTGTAGAATGAAACTATGTCACAACTAAACATGAACAACTATGGAGACTGCTCTGGGCCTTCTCCCTTTCTCTCTCTCTCTCTCTCTCTCTCTCTCTCTCTCTCTCTCTCTGTCTCTCTCACCTCTCAAAACAATAAAATATATCTTTGAAAAATAATTCTCATCTGAACTTTTTTAGAAGAGTAGGAGACATAGACGGGGAAAGTGAGTGAAAAGATATTAAGTGTAAAAATGTGAGTGGAAAATTCAAAGTGGCTTTAACTTTTACCAACAAAAGAGAAATGGAATAAGTCTTTCCAGTAAAGAAAACAAGGTCACCATTGGTTCCCGACAGGAAATCTCAGATGCTTTCCCAGATGTGGTGATAATGGGCTACTTTCTTTTAGTTCCTGTGGTGTAGTCGTCTCCAGGGCGATGCCTTTGTATCCACGGTACAGCTTTCCCGATGAAAACAGAAAGTCCTGGGAACTGTCGGGGCCAGTTACATTGCCCAAAACTGTGGTGCGAACCGCCGTGGACAGAATTGAGTTTTGATTGTTCACCTGGAAAGCAACAAGGAAGGAATACCTATGTCTCTTTCATGTTGTCATCCATTTGCAAAGCCTTATATAGACAAGAAGCTGTTTTGTTTTGTTTTAAGAAGCTTTTTATTGTTTGTTTTTTTAATTGTTTATTGTTTTTGACAGAGAAAGAGAGAGAGATATACAGAGACAGAGAGAGAACTGAACTGGGGGAGCTCCCAGTTCAGCATATGGGTCCGCAGGGGCCGGGGCCAGGACTCGATCCCCGGTCCCCGGCGCTGCAAAGTGAGCGCTTAACCCACTGAGCCATCCTGGCTTCCCCTAAGAAGCTTTTTATAGTCACCATTTTTGTGAGGACCAAGTGGCCTCGAGAGAGAAGTCAAAGGAAATGAGACCTAACAACCAAAAAGAAAAGTAGAAATGACAGCCACTTAAATTTTAAAAAAGCCGTTGCTGATGAATGGACTACCAAAAAAGCATAATGTGGTATGTGAGACTCAACTTAGACTCAATTGCTATCACACTTAGTACCCCCATATCTTTAAGACATTGAATCTCTTTTATAGTGTCTAAATTATCTGTAAATAAAAACACATTTCTTGAGCATTTCCTTCATGCTATGTACTATTTAATGCACTTTACACATTTAAACTCATTGAATCCCCATAATCCCAACTCAGTTGGTACTGTAAATTTGTTGTCTTAAAGAAGAAGACATTGGACCACTGAGAATAACCTTCCCAATACTTGGAGGGACAAAGACTTAAATCCAGGGAGTCTAGGAGATTAAACAATATGGATATTTAGTATATAAACAGACATTAAATGAGGATGAAAATAAAAATAATGGTAATTTCTGCTCTGCCTACCTTTCCAGCCGTTATGAGATTCATTCTTTCTTTTTAAAAAATACATTTACATACAGGCATTTTTCTAATATATTGTACATCTTCTGTGTTTTTAAGTGAGCTAAAAGAACAGGAGGTCCATAGGCAGTTTTAGTACCTTCAGGTAAGGGCAATCATAGGAAGATATGTACAGGACTTTGAGAGGTCTGGTCAGGCAGGGCAAGTAGCTGACTTTGAGGCTTTACAACTAAGCTAGAGGAGTTAGCCAAGCAGAAGGGTGTGCAGGCAAAAGGGCCACGTGCTAACTAACTCTAGTTGTTGGGAGCATTGTGGGGAACCACACAGCTCAATAAGGCTAAGGCCAGAATGTGAGGTGATGAGGAAGTGGTGAAAGATGAAAGCTGAGGCTAGAGAAGGAAACAAAAACCTCTGAAGGGCCTATGCTAAGGAGTTGACCTCTATGCTATTATAATACAGGCAAGCGGTAGGGACCTCCTGAAAGCTTTTAAGCAGGAAAATACATAATCAGAGGAATGTTTTGGCAAGATAGTTCTGATTACAGTGTGACGTCTGGTTTGGAGAGTGGACAGGCCTAATGACTAGAGTCCAAGAGCCGAATGGGAGGCTGCTTTGGCAATCCATACCACAGAGGATGGGGGTGGATCTCAGAGCAAGCAGGGCCAGTGGGTAGTTAATAAATACTTGCAAGTTAGGATTAACAGGAGTTGGTGGTTGATTATGGGATAAGGGAGAAAGCGGTTTCAGACTGGACCAACAAGATAGGTAGTTTTATCATTTTCTAGGGTCAAGAACATTCTCTTAGCATGAGAAATAATGTACATGAAAATGCTTTGTAAAATGTAAATACAGTATAATACACAATGTGTGGTCAAGAAATTCATAGACTAAATGGTAAAAATAAGTTATTATTTTTTCTTTTCGATATGTTCAACCTTAACCCTAATAAGTTTTCAGATCTTTCAATGCGTTTATACCCTAAAAAAAATGTTTTGCTTTATTTCTCAAATTGCAACCTTAACCTCTTTGTCATGGGTAGATTTCTGCCCTTGAAGCTGTTTTTCATATTTGGAAACAAATAATAGTCAGATGGAGCCAGTACTGGACTGTAGGGAGGGTGGTTGAACATTTGGAAGCTGGAGTCATGAAAAGTAGCTGATATAATATTGCTCTTCTGTGCAGGCACATTGTTGTGCAAAAACAGCACCCTTTTGGTCCATTTTCCTCTTCTTTTCTCCTTGACAGATTCTTTCAACCATTTCAGCAGACTGGAATAGTTCTCTCCAGTTACTGTGATACCCTTACCCTTATAATCAATCAGCAAGATACCTTCCGTATCCCCCCAAATACTAACCATGTCATGATTTTCCCAGCCAATTGCAACACCTTGAACTTCTTAGAAGGTGGTGTGTCCTTTTCATGCCACTTCACGGACTCCTGCTTTGACTCAGGATTATAACTATGAATCCAAGTTTTATCTTCAGTAACAATCTGGTTTAAAACTTTACTTGCCTCTACAGAGGTCCAAAACCTGTCATGAACCCTTGACAGGCTGTTGCTTTTGAAGCGGCAGGAGCATTCTTGTACCCATCTTGCACTGATTTTTGACATCCTTAGATGCTGATTGAGAATATTCAGAATGATTGTAGGTGATACTCCAACCATATCTGCAAGCTGCTTTCTATTAACTCTGGCATCTTCCACTACAAGATTTCAACTTTTTTGACAATGTCTGAGGAAGTGGCCTCAACAGCCCATACCAGACAGAAGTCATCTTGAATTGACTCTGTGCCTTGCTTAAAAAGGCAATGCCACTTGTAAACCATGAATTTCCCAGGGCAAGAGTCCCTGTAAACCAGGGGTGGCCAACAAGTCAATCATGGTCGACAGGTCGATCTCGAGGCCAATTTTGGTTGATCGTCGATCGCTCGCAATGTCTGGGGTGGAATTCCGTGTACCATGGACTTTGAAGCGATTGTAGAAGACAAAACTTTCTAGCAATAGTTTAATGCATTCTGGGAATTTGCCAAGGTCATAAATTCCTAGAATTCTGACAGCCTGACACTGTGATCTCCTCCCACCCAGACAATACATTTTGACTTATGTGTTACACTTGTCACCGGACGCAA
>PVKE010035624.1:0-16799 GCA_004027555.1 Craseonycteris thonglongyai
TAAAAAAAGAAGTGTCATTCAAACTGAGATAATTTGAGGAAAATTTAACAAAGGGATTATTTACATAGTTGTAGGGTATGAGAAAACAAACGGCATAATGCCGTTTATCCTGAGTTTAATCAAAGTGGGAGCAGATCCATTTAATGTAGTTCACACTGACCCACATGTGGTGGCACATTTCTGGGGGGAGGTGAGTGCAGTGTTGGTGGGGAAGATGGGCGGTAAATAGATTGGGGACAAAAGGAACCTACCCGGCACAAAGAGTTCTATAAGAGATGATACAAAGGATACTTCTCTTCTAAAGTTTATAATTAATTAGAAAATTTGAAGCTATTTCAGTACCACAATAAACATGTACAATATGTGTATAAGTCCAGCTTTCCTTTGTATCCATAAATAAGTATAGTTACATTTTCCATTAAGAAAGCATGAACCCATATTTATACAGTTTATTTTTTATTTTAAGTACTATTATGAATAAGATAATAGTAATTAAAAACTAAATGGAAATTTAAAGCTATTAGAATATCACAGTAAATGATTAGAAAAATAAAAAGATAATGTTTTGTATTGAAGAGAAATAAATCCAGGATTCCTTTATAATTCTAATAAGGTAGAATTAAACTTACCAAAGACCTCGTAAGAGCCTAATGTGCTATGGTTTTCCTAATTTTTAACAGGATTGTGTATATAAATTCCAATAATTAAAAATACCATGAGATACCTTCCACATTAATTTAATTAGTGCTTATTCAAAAAGCTAACTGTAGCTTGTAAATAATAATAGGTAACTTCTATTGAGTGGGTAGATCAGATACTGCTGGAAGTGCTTAATAAGCATTATCTCATTCAATTCTCAAAACAACCCTATGAAATATGTTAGTTATGATAACCATTGGGAGCTATGAACAAAGACATGGGGACTCACAGAAGCCCCATCTGCTTGAGCATTTTTCTTTTCTCAAATGATTAAAACTCCAGCTAAAAAAAGTTGCACTTACAGGACCCTGGCCCCAGCACCAAAGATCCAAACCCTCCCAGTGACTAAAGATATAACAATAAACAACACGATGTGGCTGCCCTCGTGCAGCTGATACCATGGGGACATGTAACACAACACACGTAAAAAATTAAAAACATAGTCAGGTACACTCAAAACAATGTAGGGTAACATCTGTTACATGCATATAATTTATCACTTTAAAAGAGAAAAGAAGACAAATACAAATACCTTTATACTTGTGTGCTTTGTAAGTCTTATTTCAAAAATTTACATTTTAAAATTCAGAGCTCATATGTGAAATATAAAAACTGAAAGCAATAAAAGAACAAGACAAACAGGCAAAAACTTATAGATAAAGACAAAAGTTTAGTGGTTATCAGAGGAAAACAGAGTGGTAGTTGGGGGTGAGGTAGAAGAGGGTAAAAAGGGTCAAATATATGATGACAGGAGATTTGAATGTGGGTATTGAATACACAATGCAATATATAGATAATACATTATAGAATTGTACATTTGAAATCTATATAATTTTATTAACTAGTATTCCCAATAAATTTAATAAAAATAACAGCTTGTGGCACCTCGTCACTTAAGGCTGCATGATTTTCTTTTGTTCAATGCCTTCTTATATACACTGCATACATTTACATACTGCCCCCATCAACTGTGCTATTCTTGGTGAAGGTATATTGATATCATTGCCTTGATAGTGAGGTCATTGATTCCCATACTGAATGCAGTGGGTCAGTGCCTGGCACACGGTATATATTCACTTCTCTTGGTAAAATGGTAAAAATGCTAATCATAGCAGTAACTAGCATTAAGCCAAGTACTTTCTAAATATTTCTGTGTGCCAGGGACCCAAGTGACAAGCTATTTCATCTTTCTAGAACTTGAGTTGGGAAACATAACAACTCTTGGGCCAAATCAGCCTACAACCTATTTTTTGAATTGGAACACACCCTCACACATTCATATATTTCTTGTCTTGGGCTGTTTTTGTACTGGCAATAAAATTGAGTAGTTGCAACACAGACGGCATGGCCCACAGAGCCAAATCTGTTTCTTTACTGACTTTTTACAGAAGTTTGCTGACCCCTATTCTAGAGTAAAACAAAGCAGAATTTCTTCATTTATTTTACTCCCTTCTTACACTGGTGGCCATTTGTGGCCATAAGGCACATTACACAAAACTGTATTCCATTCACCTGAACAATCCTAGATCTAAATCCTTGGGCTTTCTTTCAACTCATCCACAATTATTTAGATGATAGTCTTCAAAAACTTAAAATGTAATTACAGCTCAATGTCATTACATTTAATTCATATTTGAAAAAGTTAAGTAACTAGAAGTTATTTATTTTTTCAGGCATATGACTTACAGATGTTATGCCAATATTACATTTTACTCTAAAATGCCAGACCCATGAAAATATAAAAAAGAAAAGAAGATCAATATTTTTTAGAACTCTTAAAATCAACAAATATTTTGCATGGAACTCTCAATTTAACAATAGCAATGACAAATACTTGAGTGCTTTTCACATTTGAAATACAGTACAGCTAGAATAATGAGCACATTAAAGTCTTAACTAGTAAAAATATTGATTTAGTGTAAAAATAATTCCTTATGAACTGCTCATTTTTCATCATGTTCAGATGTATATTTACAATTTTTATAAAATCCATCCATATGCCCGTGATTGGAATAAACATAAAACAGAACATATAAACACCTACTCACACATTTGCAAATAAACTTACAATGACTGAAAATTAAACTGAGTATAATTTTATGGCAGTTAACCAACTACTAGGCATTTTATAATTATATACATATAATTACATGAAAATGCATTATAAAATTATATATATATATATATATATATGTATGTGTGTGTGTAAAAATGCAAGATTGCTTAGAAGAGTCCAACAATTTGCTAAGTCAAAGTATACCTCAAAGCAAAGAATGCAGTAAAAAGCACAGAAGCATTATCTAAATTGATAATTTTATGTTATGAATCATAGTAAAAATAATTGGGATGCGCTTATATAACAACATAAACTACAGACTACCCAATTTTGATACCATACTCAATCTCTTGATAAACATTACTTTTTAAAAATGTTACTTGCAATGCAGAACCTAAAACCTTATCAACAAACTTTGTACTCTGTTACATTAAAATCCATCAATCTTTCTTCTTGTGAAAGGCTCTTTTACCATGTATGCTTTTTTAAGAGGATGTGTTGGTCATTTGGAAAATATTGGTTTGGCGTGTTATTCATATCTTTCAAATGCTGACAGATTTCATTATATAGTATCAAAATAATCATATTTTTAAATATCACCACACTTATCAGAAAAGTATTTGATACAAGTAAGCTGTCAAATCCATAGTGGCAGATACAAGTTTTCCACAGTCTGATTTTTCCTGAAAGCTCAAATTCCATCACTGCAACAAATACTGTCACTTGTTTACCTTGATGTGATAGACTCACTTTGTTCATTTTTAAGGAAATGTCCACTATACACCTAAATCAGAAAAATCAGTTTGTCATTCCTTTAAGTTAAATTGTGTTTTATAGAAAAAGCAACTGGTTTTGCTCACAAATCAAAAATTGCACAAATACTGTTCCTGGACGTATGCATCACATTTCATTAAGCAGAATATGTGCTATATGCATCATTCCTGTTTATCATAGAGAATACTCAAAAGACATGAACCGGTGGACAATAATTAATCAAATATAATTTGAATTGCTTCATCATGGACAATCTTCAGTGAAACTGGAATTATTATTACTGTGAGTGAAGAATCCAATCACTAGTACAATTGGAGCACTGCTTTAATTTATGCTAAGGACCTATTGCTTTTGCAGTATCATACAAATGTCAACAAAATGAAAAAAAGAGAAGCAAATAACATCCTAGTTTGTTTTAAAAAATACTTTTTGTGATATGAACATCTCAGTTTTATCAGGAAAATAATTTTGGCCTCATAGATTTGTGTTGACTCAGAATCCCCACTGCTGCACAGACCACACTTGGAGAAAAACTGCTTAAGACTGTTTAAAGTACTAAGTATATCCTATGCAGATTTTTAACTATTATGTTGTATGCACATATGTTTTTTTGCTGCTTTGAAAAGCAAAATGTAAATGCCTTTGAAAATGTAACTTGATTATAAAACAGCTATCTACATGAAATTTTAAAATAATTAACAAACATAAAAATTCAAAATATTGCCCTGTACTGGACCTTAGCATTCATTTTAAATATTACAAATTGCTCATTGTATTTAAAAAATCTACAACTAAGAAATCTGTTGTTAGCAACAACACTTTAAAGCTTGCTTCTCAAAATGGGTTCCATGTACCAAAAGCATTGGCATGGTTAACATTGGAAACTAGGAAGGTAATGTACTTCAGGACTCTGAATCAGGCTGTGCATTTCAACCAGATACACAGGTTTTTCATGTGTACAGTCAAGTTCGAGAAGCCATGTGGTAAGCTACTTTGGGACAGAGTGAGATGTAAATAAACGAATCCCCTCCAATTCATTGCTTCATGCATTAATTCATGAACCCATTTACTCTATAAATAACTATTCTATGACTACCTTGTGGTAGGCATGCTGACAGAAATTATACCATAATTATCAGTATCTAGCCTTTGTCTTTAAGTGGAGATGACAAGAAAAATAAACATTTTCAATAAATAATATAAAAAGGTGCTTTCTTTTTCTGTATGGGGAATTAGAAAATCCCCCACAAAAACCTCTACATAGAAAGAGGTACAGATTCTTTAATACACATAATAACCCCAGCCTCATTCTTTCCAGGGCAGGACACTTAATAAAAGTGTCATTGGCTCTAAGTAAAAATAAGATAATAATACTCAGCTAAATACCGTCATGTAACTATGTTAATAACAGTCTTCTCCCCACATATTGCTCAGAAGAATTGAGCAGTGTGTTATTACCAGAATCACAACTTGGTTTTATAGAATTTAAGACAACATTTTTCTTTTGCAAAAATCACAATTCTATTCTCTGTATCTTCTACTGAGAAATAACTCTCAAGTTTTAAAAGGCAACCAGGGTCCAAGTAGGAAATAATAGGGTCAGACAGTCAACACAAACTACACAAACATTTCTGATCATAACAATAGTTGTCACTTGGTGAAAGCAACCCTTTTATTGGATAAAACTAGCAATCTGCTATGTAGTTGCTGAAATTTCCAAAGAAATTTGATGTAGTAACATCCTGAATCACTCTTCTAAACCACAGGGAATTCTAAAAAATTGCCATTTACAACTCAAAGAACCTAACATAGAAGGACAAATAATATTATTAACTCACAACTGCTAGGTAGCTAACAAACCACCTATATTTACACAGTGTTACGAAGATTTTTTTCCCTTACAGAATGAGTTGTCTAGGTGAGAAGTATCACTGCAAAAAAATGAGTAAAATTTCTGCCCCCCTTTCTCTCCCTCATTTATATTTTCGTTCTCTCTCTCTCTCTCTCTCTCTCTCTCTCTCTCTCTCTCTCTCTCTCTCCAAACAGGTAAACCTAAACCAATAACATCCTAAGGGCATACACTGTCCACCCCCCCATCCCACCCCCATCGCTCCCCCCCGAAAATGAAGACAGTCAAAATAACCTTCTTTAGGGTTTTCTGGTAGTGAGTCATCTGGTGAGATTATTACCATCTCTTCCCCTTAGAAAAAGTGAACAGCCACACACTAGACACAAGGCCTGAGCTCTGGAGTAGTCTGACAGATATCTTTTCATTAATTAATTTGTACATTGATTAAAAACAAACTGATACCATATACTTATTTCACAAAGATTTGGGTATAAAATGTGCACACCTTATAAAATCCAGAGCACTGATAGACCCCGAGTCAGTAGCAGAAAAAGCAAATCTAGAGAGTGGAACCAAAGCACATCTCTTAAATCTCTAGAATAGAAAAACAGTTGTCTTCCCCTGCTTGTCAGGTGCTTAATAATCATGGGAAATTTTAACAAAAACTGAAGCCCTGAAGCTCCTTTTGTGTGGCTACAGTTGTCTGTTCCAGTTAAATGTTTTATCTAGAAAAATGAGGAGCACTGTTCTAACTTCATGACATGTGGCTGTGTCGCTAATGAAAAATTCCCTATATTTCTTCCTCCCTGCATGTGTTTTGTTTTTGTTTTTAACAACTCTGAGCACTTATACATTCCTTTCAACTTAATAGTCCTAGGCTTAAATAAAAAGAACCAAGAGGAGCCAATTAAGTCTATCTTGTACAAAATCAATAGGCATCATGTTTCCAAACAGAACTAGTAGAGCATTCCATGTTTCCTTTTTTTCTGCAAGAAACTGTGATACATAAAGAGGAGGGGAAGGCTGGTAGTGATTTCCCTTAATAGGAAAACCATAATTACTTTCATAGAAAAGTTTTACTTTCGAGTTGGCCCTGTGCGTACAGAATTCTCTTAAACAATGATTAACCAAACTCTGCCCAAGCCTTTTCTGAAGGGCCCTCTGCCCTGTGTTCTGCAAATAGTGGTTCTCTAATCTAGTGGCTCCCTTCAAATGCTTAAGTGTAAAGAGTTCTCCCATCTATCGAGGGGTGAATACTCAAGAGATTTTGGTTCTTTGGGTCTGGATTGGGCCCCTGAATATTCATTTTAATAAGCATCTAAGAGTATAACATCATAAATGATTAAGAAGACACTTTATTGTAACATCATACGGACTTATTTCAGGTTCATCTTTATCAAATACAAAGAGAAGCTACAAGGTCTGAGCTTTACCGTGTGGAGAATTTGTCTCCTTGAGCAGATGATTTGCAATGGGCTGGCTGGTAACAGAAAAGATAATTATAGCTTTACACTCCTGTAAATAGTTTCCTGCTTTTTAACATATGGACTCAATACGACATTAAACAACTTGCTAGCTTGAGGCAATTCAATATGTGTAGAAGAAACCTCCTCAGCTCCAGCACCCTTTAGTGGTAGATCACTGCACTGTGTAGCAATGGTATCTTCAGGTTATGCCAAGCTGCTGAGAGCAGACTGTCAGAAAATGTGTTACTTTCTAGAGAGGCATGTTTTCCTATTTTATCCCAAGATAGTTTACGTTTTTGAAAATATGCATAAAAATGTTAAGATCGTCTTTCTTTTAGGGAACTCTATGTGAGTGTTGTCAGTGTGTATGTGTGTGTAAAAATATACAGCATAAGTAATTCACATCTCTTGCTACTTGTATGAAATGCTCTTATTTTGTGTAAATCTTTCCTCTTTAATGCTGATATTAATTGAAACATTTTTCCTCAAATGGTATTTCTCTTTATTTTATAAAAATATGAAGCACTTTTAAGTCTCACAACAAGAACTGATTTGCTAAGTTCATCCCCACCTTCTGATATCTGAATACTAATAAATAATAGTAATAGTAATAATAATAGCAATAATAATACTAATAATAAAGGTTTGGTGACCACCCCACATAAAAATTTATAAATTGACCAATAAGACTAAGGATAACTTCAGGTACAAAATTCCTTAAGTACTTAGGGAGAGAGATGGTAGTTAAGAATTACTTACTAACTATAACTTGTAATTTTCAGTTATAGATAGTACTTGGAAGTGATTATTTCATACGTTTGCACACTCTCCATAAGATGTAGACTAATTTTGGTAGTAGAGAAATGCAGAAATATTAGCTGTTGAATTTCCCGATTATCATGCTGCATTTGGGCACTTTGGGAGTTAGAATAGTAAGAAAAAGGCCCACACTTGGCATCAAGGAACTCATAGGCAGAGAGGATAGTAAGCTTCCTGAAGGATTTGGTATACACAAGGCTTGGAGGTAGAGCTTCATAAGAATTTAGATTAAAAAGGACTCTTTCTTGCTCACTAAGAAATAATGTCCATTTAATCAGAAGAGGAATTAATTGACCTAGTGCTCAGTATCATTGCCAAGGAGAAATATTGCTCTGGGTTGATTAGGTCAAGGTTTTGTTGTTATTTGCTTGTTTTGTTAAGAACTAGTGAATGAATCACAATGCCTAGTATCAGGTGCTCATGTATGTTCCATTTCTGAGAGAATAGCAAGAATCTATGTAATACAAGCCTAAATATAGACCCTGTAAAAGAGATATCTCCCTCCTTCATCCCTGCCTACTGAGTCATTAGGTAAAACATAGCTTCTGTGTTTCCTTTTCCTATAAATGTGAAAGTTACAGTTTCTCATCACATTGTTTATATATAATATATTTTAGGCTATCTGGAAGAACAGAAAGATACACAGCAGGCTGCCTGAAGCCTTGTTTTTATGTTATTACAACTGATTTAGGTTAGACAATAAAATCCTCCATTGGGTCAAGACTAACTCACTTGTATTATTCACTAGGGGCTATTATTACGACTCTAGATCATAATACATTTTTGTTTCCTTTATTTTCTTTCCTCTTTGCTTATAAAACCCTCATAAATTTTGAAGGGATGAGTTACTTAGGGGTAGAATTAATTTATATCTTCCTCCCCTCATTATATATATATTTTTTACAGCTTATTTTATTACTTAGGGAAATTGCCTAAAATAATTTGCTGAGTAAAGTTTTATCTTTTCCAGGATATGAGCAGCTGAAGGATACAATTTTGGTTATGGAAGGGTGCCATAACTTCTAGTTACTGCTCATTCATATTGAGAGGCTGTACTCAATGCAATGCAATAAAATAATAACAGCCATGTAATAACTGAGTTATCAACATGCCCTGACATCAAGGATTTCAATAAAGAGAAGAGAAGAAACTATTAATATATAAAAGAAATAGCAGTGTGTGTGTGTGTGTGTGTGTGTGTGTGTGTGTGTGTGTGTGTGTGTGTGTGTGTATCTGAGAGAGAAAGTCTGTGTGGGTATTTGTAACCAAATGCCTTCTCCCTTTTTATTCCTTCTGTACATCTTCTGTGAAGCTTTGAAGTGTAAGGGTAGTTTTTCTAAGTAACTACCAGGTACATTTTTTACTATCAAGTAGAATGAGAAGTCAGTCAGAGGAACACTTATATGTATGTAGTATGAGACTTCTGTATTGTTGCCTAGAGTAGTATCAATAAAATGAGGTTTAATCTGTAGCACTATCCCAGATTTCTGAGCCAAATTTCAAAATAGGGCTAGAAGCATGAAAATTAAGATGTAATATTGACATGTTTTGATATCTTAAGTTAGGTCTACCATTTAATTCAACAATTTGGAAAAAGTGGAGACAATCATGAATACCCATCTTTAGTTTAGTAAATGTATTATTATATGCTATTGATATGTACTCTAATATTGGTTATTCCCCATAGAATTACTTCCATACATTTTTTAAATTATTAAAGCTATTGAGTTATCATTGATTAGTAAAAATTATATAGGTTTCAGGTGTACAATTCTATACTACACCATTGATGTGTTGCATTATGTGCTCACCACCCAGAGTCAGTTCTCTTTCCACCATCATATATTTGACTCCCCCTCCCTCCTCTCCATGCATTTTTAAGGTATTATTTAATGGTCTGTTTTTCTTATTTAGAGGTATCATCCAGATTTCTAATGATTATGCTTACATATAGTTGATTTTCCAGGCTATACAAAATTTATCTGACAAATTAAGTTTATGCAAAATGTTTAAATTGTATTTTCACTGTTGGAAAATCCTCTGTGACATAGAAGAATAAAATGTATCATTAATAGGTATGGTAGTTTAGTCTCTCTGAAGACTTAACTCTAGCATTCTAGTGAACAATAAAAACATCCACTTGAAAGTACTCTAACTCTATAAGATTCAGTTCTAGATGATTACTCATACATGTAAAATCATAAGACATGTATCCTCCAATCACAGACATACCTCTCCTCGTGTTTCTTCACTATACAATGTATAACTGATACCCAATACAGATTAAGATGACATTGATTTATTAAGCACTTGAAAATAAGTTTTAGAGACAATACAAAATAAAGTAAAATTAATGCTCAGGCCACAAAACTTTTAAAAAACTTTTAGTAGTTACATGTTTTAATATGCAGGTTCAGGGTCATATAGTAAATGTGTGGGGATTTATCACCCACCTATAAATGATGACTTCACATGAAACAGATTCCTTTTGATTTGTTTTATGGACAAAAGGCAGGTCACTTCATGAATAGGACACCTAATTTAAGCCTTCCCATATTATATACACTTCCATGTGGAGGTCAGGAATATAGTAAAATTTGAACTACCAAAACATTAGTACTATCTGGTTCATCTACTATAGTAAACAAATTCAGGGCAGGCATTTATGAATTTCTGTTTCAAGAGAATCACCACTACTGATTATATAAAGGGACTCTGCATTTCCCTTTAGTACTTTTAATTTGGATGCAAAGTCTGCTGGAGGCAAACGTATCCAGTGATACTTTCTTATTATACTCAAGACATCATTTTATTACCCCTATCCCTTAGCCTATATAAGTTTTAATAAAGTGAAGTGGTAACAGCCACCGAGCGTACTACAACACAGCTAAGTAAGGGCTGGTTCTTTGTGTGGTTTCACCAATAGCAATACTAAACAATTTCATATCATTATCTTTCTAATAAAATTACTTTGTAGTTGAGAAGTAGGTCAGCAGAAGGCTAATAAAAAAGAAGAGATTTAAAAAAGGAAAAGGTCTGTGAATATTCTAAAAACTACTGAATTGCACACTTCAAGTGGGTGAATTGTATAGTATGTGAACTATATTTTAATAAAGATGTCAAAGAAAAGAGAAAAAAAAGGTGCTGATGAGTAGACAGAAAGAAATTGTGGAGCCACAGTTATTTATGTAATTGCTTAATGTGAACATCTCAGTCTCCTTTCTGTTGCTTCTGTCGAAGTTTTTAACTACAGAGATTATAGTAAGTATAATCACCTTTAAACATATACTTTATATATTATATAAACCAAAAGGTTTTTTTATTTGAAACAAAAACTGAGATGACTTGTGAGACTGATCAAGAAGAAAAGAATGAATAAACAAAATAAACAACTATCACTAAAAGCTTTATAAACATTAAAATAAGATCTAATTTGAATACTTATTTAATATAAATTTGAAAGCTGAGTTGAAATTTCCAAGTAATAAAAAGTTTTTGTATATGTACCCCAATGTTTATCTCAGCACTGTTCATAGTGGCCAAGTCATGGAATCAACCAAAGTGTCCTCTGATAGATGACTGGATAAAAACGTTGTGGTACATTTATACAATGGAATACTACTCAGCAATAAGAAAAGATGAAATACAGCAATTTGTGACAACATGGACAGACCTTGAAAATATCTTATTAAGTGAAGTAAGTCAGAATGAAAGAATCAAGAAACATATGACCTCACTTATAAGTGAAATATAAAACTGAAAGGAACAAAAAAGCAAGGACTCATGGACTCAATAGTTTAGTGGTTACCTGAGGGTAAAAGGGGAGGTGGGTGGGAAAGCTGGGTGGGGAGGGGCAAAAGGGGAGGAGGAATCAAATATATGGTGATGGAAAGTGAGCTGATTCTTGGTGGTGAGCACATAATGCGATGTATAGACAATGGAATATAGAATTGTACACCTGGAAACAATGTAATTGATATCAATCAATGTCACCCCAATAAATTTAACAATTAAAAACTATATATTTTGTAACACATAGAATTGTACAAATGGAACCTATGTAAGTTTTTCTAACCAATGTCACCCTAATAAATTTAAGAATAAAAATTAAAAAGTATTTTGGAAAAATGTTAGTAATCTGAAATTTGCAAATATATATACAAGGACAATATCCTTATCAAGTGATAGATTTAGTCCAGATATGAAAAATTTAAAAGGTAAGTTTTAAATGTAAAAAAAAAACTAAATTGAAACCTAGATAAAATAAATTAGCTTATTGTAATAGTATATTGTGGTAGCATAAAGATATAATAAAAAAGAAGTATTCAATACTAACAGAAAAAGGATACATGAAGAAATAAAACAAAATGGCTTGAGCTTAGAGGTTAGTATGATAGAGAAAATTAGGTTGAATTATAGGTAGATTTCATAACTCCAGAACTGAAATCTAATTATTAAGAATTTTGGGGGGAAAGCGGGGATGGCTCAGCAGGTTGAGTGCTCGCTTTGCAGTCCCTGGGGACCTAGGATCAAATCCTGACCCCAGCATGTGTGGACCCACTTGCTGAACTGGAGTGAGTTTCCCATCTGGGAGGCCCCCAGTTCAGTTCACAATCCCTGGTTTAGTCCCTGGCTCGAGGGGACGTGCCTCCCATACAGGAGGCCCCAGCCCAGTTCCTGCTCTGTTCAGCCCCCACCCACTTGTGTGGAATGATACCATGCCAAAAACTGAAGATGTACAATGATGGAGACTACTCTGGGCCTTCCCACTTCTCTCTGTCTGTCTCTGCCTCTCTCTGTCAAAAAAAACAACAACAAAGAAACAAAAAAATCTAGTGCCTGCCTTGCAACCACAGGGTCTGGGAATCAAATCCCAGCCCTAGCCTATGCAAACCCATATGCGGAACTGTGGTGCAACTGATAACTGCTGAGATGGTGGGGAAGGTTCTTCCCTACCATGAGAAAATACCCTGGATCAGTTCCCGCCCTGCATGGTGTCATATCCACCTGTGTGGAATGAAACTAATGTCACAACTAATGATGAACAACCATGGAAACTGCTCTAGGCTCTTCCCCTTCTCTCTGTTCTGTCTGTCTGTGTCTCTCTCACCTTCTCTTAAACAATAAAATAAATCTTAAAAAATAAAATATATAGGGGAAAAAAAGAAAGGATTTTCCCTGAAATTGTAGATAATAATCCAAAATGTAAATAGAACTTCAAAATTAAACCATAACACTATATGAGAACTGGTTTAATTTTTTTCAGTGTCTTTATTGATTTTAGGAAATAACTTCCAAAGCCTTTGTATTTTAAACATGGTTTTCAATAATTATTTTCAATAACTTCTAAACTTCAAAAGTGAAATTGTTTTTCTGTGTACCATACATAGAATAATTTGATTAAAGAGTTTCAATTGATTTTGTACAAAATATAACAAAATTTGAATACACATTTATTTAGAAAAGTTTTATACCTTTATGGTAACTATGGTTGTGTAGCTATTTAAATGTTCAAACCTTTGTTAAATTAAATTGATATGGTTAGCAAAGTGAAAGCACATATTCTGGCATGCTTAAGTATAATTTTTATTCAATATCAGTTTTATTACAAAATATGAGAGTATAATTATTCTGGTTAGGGGTATATATAAAAATTTTGGAAATGCTATCTTTTCTTCTTATTGGTAAAGTTTTGCACTTAATAGATTCTTAATTGTGTAGAAATATTAATTTTCTACAGTAAATTGTGCCCAACAAAAACTTGTATTTATATAAACAACATCAAAAAGCAAATCATTTTACCTTCAATATTGAACTTTAAATGTTTATTTCAAAGACATTCACAATAACCAATAATCAATAATGAATAATGGCATACATGAAATTAACTGAAACATATCTGAAATTAACTTACTGATTTTCAGTCTGAACCACCTGATCAGACCCTATTGAATCCAACATATTTGCAATGTTTGCAAAATTCAACTGCTAATGAAGGCAATATATTAAAAGCTAATCTTGTGATTTTAATCTTGATCATAAAAAAGCTTAAATTAAAAAAAGTAAAATAATTTGAAGAACAGTTATTTAATCTAAATAAAGATTCAAATTCCATTGAGTAATGGTCTAATTAAGCCTTCTATACGTACAGGAGTTAAATCATTATCTCCAACAGTCATTTTGAAATATCTACTAAATTTTGAAGTAGACACTGATGCTGGGCCAGCAGATTTGTGTCTTCTAATTTTCATTCAATCAATGATAACACTGTAACCCTCAGGGTAGATGATAAATGTCAAGATCTAGCTTCATTCAACATTTGTTATCAGCATTGTTTGGCAACTTAAACAAAGTACGTAATATTTATCTTTCTGTAGTTTTTGAGGTATACAATAATTTAAAACAATAAAATATGTAGCTATAAATTAATATCACAAAACAAAATTTAAAACCCCTGTAGCAAAAACATTCAGCCTATTTTCTATGTTCTCTATAACAGGACTGCTCCGCGTCTACTTCATGCACATGTTTCACAAACACTTATCGTATAATTTGCCACTTTTACTTCTGAGCTGAATGACTGATTGCCTGGAGGTGTTACATATCTCACAGACCACAACATGGGCCACTTGATAATTGGCTACGGAGGCAGCATGGCAGAATACTTCTCCCTCTGTCCCTATTGACCAGAAGAAATGAACTCTCCCTGACCTCTGGTGTCTAACCACAGATAAGCGAGGTATTGTTAATATCCTGTTTAGAAAGGTATAAATAAGAGATACAAGTTTTTACTACCCAGCTTTGTTGTTTAAGATGTAATCTTGTTTTAAAATGAGAGTATCCTTTATATGTATTTTACGTACTACTAGATAAGATCAAGGCAGAAATCATAAGTACCAGTGGTGGTCTGCTAAAAATATTTATGGGTCCATTATTATATTTTAAATAATGTTTTTATTTAAAGTAATTAAAAATCTAGAACAATACCAATTCATATAGAACATCAAGTCAATAGAATTAAACCAAGACTGTTGCAGGCAAAAATTAGATGTCTGGTCACCCTAGTTGAAAGTATTTTTATTTCCAGCAAAAAGTTTAGCTAAAAATCAGAGGAATAAATCGGCACTGCAGTAACTATATCCAGAACTGCACTGAATACAATCTACAATTACTAGAAATATTCTAAGCCATCAACTTGCTATATTTTAATATCTTTTAATGCAAAAAGAATGTTTTTATAAAATATTTAAATAATGTATGGTATATATATATTTTAAAACTATAGAAGTAATTGATAAACTGTGCCTTCATAGAGTCATTTCCTTCATATTGATCATATTGGAATCCCAAGTCCACTTGGCACTAACCAGCGTTATCACTTTTCACATGTCAGATGACATGTAATGAAGGCATGGTCAATCATAGTCTTGTTTCACCTGTGACAAGGTTCAAGGTATTAGAGTGAAACTGTTCTCCAGGACTCTTTTTCAGCACTGGTTTTATAGGAACACCAATGAAAATGAAAACAAATAATAGCAGAAGCTATATCATTTATTGAAATCTTATTATCTCTCATGTACTTTGCTAATTAAACTATATACTTGATTGCTTTCATTCCTTGCAAAACCTGTAAAATTATAATTCAAAGCAGCATAAAGAGCTCTGTTAGGAGATTACTAGCCAGCTTGCCTTTGCAGCAGCAACAAAAACCAGAAATACTTTGGGCAGCTGATGAGACTGTAAAAAACTGATCTTAAACACTGAGACACCCATTGGTCACTTTCACTTTATATAGATTTAACATCATGTAAGTGTCAATATGAAATGTGAAATAAATAAAAAACTATTGGTACTATCCCTAGAAATATATTTAGTCTGTCAGGAGATATTTTTCTCAACAATATTTTAGAGAGATTCTAAGAAGTACATATCTGGGTATAACTATATCCATTTTTAGGCTCATCAATCTAAAATGTGTAGTGCCATTGGACATAGAGAAATCCTCCATAAAATGCAAATCATTCTCAACTATCAAATTTCCATAGAAGAAAAAGGCATTTTAAATTTCTATGTTTTCTAATCAGAATGTTTTCTGTTTGGGAAGATAAAACCACCTATACCATTAATCATTTAGTGTTTTGTCCTCTTTTCCTTGACAGTAGCATTTCACGAAAACATGATCAAGTTGGCAACACAAAAGAAATTATCAGAGAAAACACTTTATTCCTCATCATTTGAAAAGGCTTTTGTAAATAAATCATTCTTGTAGTTTAGGCTTTGCCAATTTCAATATGTCTTTTGTAGTCACTATTTTACCAGTTTTCATATGGCACCAATTGTCATTGTGATGTTCAAGTACACATGTACTTATATTTTTAGTTGAATAGTTTCTTCACTTTACAGCTAAGATATTAAAGACTGTTGTTTATATGTATATTCTTTTAAATAAGGTAAAAGTTGGTATATAATTAATAATTAAGTCTGAACTTATACATAGTAGTATTATATATTATACAAAAACATACATTTTTTTCTGATAAGGTCTCACCATTAATTTATGCTTAGAAGTTTTAAATATCAAGGCACCATTCTGTCACAGAATATACTGATGATATAAGGTAATTTTATTATTTATTGATTTATTTTATTGTTTTTTATAGACAAAGAGACAAAGAGAAGGGGTAGGGCGCAGAGTAGTCTCCGTAGTTGTATGTCATCAGTTTTTTCAATATAGTTTCACTCCACAGGTGGATGCAGGGTCACACAGGGCAGGAATAGGGCCAGGAATCTCTCTCATTGGAAGTTCACCCAGTGAGGATTGAACTGGGGGCACACTCCAGCTCAGCATGTGGGTCCACAGGGGCCAGGGTTTGGACCTCGGGGCTGCAAGACAAGCATTCAACCCACTGAGCCATTCCTGCATCGCCTAATAAATTTTTTATACAGATTTGCCCTTCTCTTGTTAAGCTAGTTTCTATTATTGTACCTTTTTTATTATTTTAAATAGGTCTTATCTTCTACTAAAATATGCTACTGGTTATTATCTGCATGTGTTATTTGAAGGCTACTGATTATTGTGATATCACCTTATTTGAGTATATTGTTTTTAGTACTTTTTAATTGTTTTTTTTTTTTT
>PVKE010035625.1:0-16804 GCA_004027555.1 Craseonycteris thonglongyai
TTTTTAGGTACCGCATGTACGGAATGCTGCTATCAAAAGTTGGGTCTGGAAATTTATTTTCTTCATGAGCCTATATCTCGAAAACTTAATAAGTGATTTAAAAAATAAAAAATAGTTTTGAACATATATTTTACGTATCTACCCATACCTCGCTGGAATGCACCTTATACTGAAACACAGTGTATAAACATAGTATGCATTTCACACCCCTTCTTCCCCCTTAGACTACGCCTATGACAACAAGTCGATCGAGACACACTTTTAAGATAAAAAATAGATCTTATATACAGAAAAGTTGGCCACCCCTGCCCTATTGTATTAGTCTCCTAACAAAGTTTGGGATTTTTAAGTGCTTCGGCTCAGGACTTAAAACCAAGTAAAGGTATTGGAAAATACTAAATTTTGATAAGTCAACAGAGCATGTTTAAATTTAGATACTTTTGTTGCCCTGAGCCATAATCCACAGGCCCGCTTAAATATGCCTTTTGGTGTAGCAAACTGTCCAGCCGGCATGCTGACAGCGGAATATCACAAGTATCTACATCCTTAAAGAATTCTGTCTCTCTGAAACTTATTCCACCATAATAGGTACAATTCCAGGGGTGTTCCACAATTGCAATATAATTTGGTGGAAAATGCCCTAGCCTCTCAGTCCTCTAGTCATGAGACTCTGGGATGTTCCACTGGTTCTCAGAGGATTCACAGTAAGAATGACCTAAATTTTTCACAGCAGTGTCTCACTCATTTATACGCCCTTTATTGGATTCTGTCCCTTCTGTATCTCATATCCCACACATTCCCAGTTCTTCCTGGATTTCTCTCAAGTAAACTTCTGGCATGTAAATCCTTGTTTAGTGTCTGATTTTAGGGAAACTCTGATTAAGACAATTGCATCCAACTTGACTCCAGAAAGTTGAGGACCTGATTCTGATATTGGATTCCTTGGACATCAGATGACAAGGACCCAATTGTTGATAACTAAATTGTGGAAAATCTTTTGCCTAGTGTACTATCCCAATTCCTTAGATTATCACTGCAGTAGACTGGGATAGGTATAAGTTGGCTGGTACATAGTGCTGGCTTTTGCAATAATTCTACCATGTGAAGGGTAAAAAGGCTATGACAATTATAAGCAATAGCTGACTTTCAACTGACCTAGAGGCCTTAAAGAAGGATAGTTAGACTTAGTTTAGATATGAAATCCGGAAGGCTTCCATGGAAGTATTTAAACAAATTTTTATCTTTTATATCAGAAGAGCTGAATACACTGTAAATCAGGACCCAAAATTGTTATAAGTATGGCAGAGGTACAAAAGAAGCTGAATGGGGAAGCCGGGATGGCTCAGTGAGTAAAGCACTCACTTTGCAGCCCTGGGGACCGAGGATCAAATCCCAGTCCCGGCCTGAGTGGACCCATATGCTGAACTGGGGAGTGCCCCCAGTTTGGTTCTCACCAGGGTGAGACCCCGGCCCACTTCCTGCCCTGTGCAGCCCCGCGCCCACCTGTGGGATGAAACTATGTGGAAAAACAAGTGATGTGCAACTATGGAGACTGTTCTGGGCCCTCCCCCTTCTCTCTGTATCTGTCTCTGTATCTCTCACTCTCTCTGTCAAAAACAATAAAAATAAATCTTAAAAAAAAAAAAGGAAGCTGAATGCACATCTAAAAGGGATGTTATGCTGAAGTCAGGACTTTGATGGGGAAGGAGCAGGACTTAGGACCTGACAGGGTAGGAATGAGGGACACGTTTGAAAACCATGACTTCCCAGAAGTCCTTGTATCCTTCAGGCCAGCAGAAGCTGTCCTGCGCTTTACTAAAGAAGAGCAACCTTATATTGCACTTAAGTATTAGAGCAAAGATGCATGTAGTTGCTCTGAGCCAGGAGGCTAGCATGGCTTTGATCTACAAAGATCAATGGTAATAGACCACAGAGTTCCTAGAAGCTAGATGGATAGGCAGCCAACAAAGTGTTTCCTAACTAATCAAAATAACCAGGAGCATTAAAAGGCTGATAGCAACTAGAATGGAAAATAGCACCTACCTGTCCTATTAGTCTACCTTATCAACTCTCAATTACCCTTACCTATTTCTAGTATCTCCCTTTACACTTTGAATTTTCTAACACTATAGTGTTCCCTATTTATTATGTTTCTTTTAAATTATCTACTTCCCTCATTAGAGTGTAAATTCCACAAAGGCATTTTTGAGGTGTCTATTTTGTATATTGCTGTATCCCAAGCACCTAGAATGACGGTCATATAGTAGGGTTGCACTGAACTTTGGTTAAACAATAAACTAATTTTCCTCATTACAATAGAATTTTTTTTTTTTCTGAGTAGTACCATGATGTACAGTAGTGCAATTGGTCAGCATCAAGGGGTGGTTTAGAAAACAACTTCCATGAAACTCTGACACTGTAGAAATGTCCATTTCTTTGTCTGAAGTATAAGTATTCTCAGGAGACATTTCTGAGAGTCTGGGTTAGAATAGCTAAACTTTTTCCCTAGGTAATTGGTGTTTAATTGTCTTTTGAACCCAGGACTTGAATGCTGTTCTTCTAAAGCAACTTTTTCCTCTTTACTGTATCATCATCCTTTTGGATGTGATTTATTCTACTCTTTTTTATATGTCATTATAATATCTAGAAATCCTTTACAAAAAAAATGGGTGTATTTTAAAATATTAATTAATTATTTTTCAAAATGAATAGTTTTCAATGGACCTAGAATGTGGAAGGGGTTAATGCACTCTCCAACATGCCTAACATACTCTGAGAGAGGGATATGTGTACTCCAAAGACCTGAGTAACAACGCCATTAACCTTTTCTAGCTTAGCTCTATAAGGCACTTCACCACTGGTTCAAGTGACTCTTTTTCCTTTTATTGCTGCTAGCTGGAATTTGTATTAAGTGTCATTAATCAAAGGTGAAAAATTCTCTGAGAAAGAAAATTGTCAGGGAAACTGGCTGCTGCATGTGGAAAAAATAAATAAAAGGATTTGATAATTATATATTAACTCAAGCAGTAATAGTCTTTTCAAATCATCATGGGTTGTAGCTCCTCTTTGATTTTAGGGGTCTAATTTGGGGGAAGACCTATTAATCTTTTTTTCATTTCTTTGCCTTTCTTATTCAGTAATTGAACTGTTCAGGTGTTATTGATTAATGTAGCTTCTTAAATGACAGGTTGGTACGGCAGCCAAATCTATTCTCTATGCTGTTCTTATTTCTGAAATGACTCATGAGATATTCTGGAATTTGTGGAAACAATAGGATTTTAACTTTTCTTCTAAAAACAGATTAAAGGGGGGAGGAACCAGCTTTTCTTTGATTACTGGTGTCGGGGCTAATAAAATGAACTTTATTGTGTATTAGGAGTAAGAGTTAGCATCTTGTAAACATATCAGGTGGTGGGAAAAATGAAGCTTAGGAAGGTTTTTTATTAATGTGCTCCCCTAAGCTTTTAAATAAAGTGACTACAGAAAAAATTCTACTCCAGATGTAGCATATTGAGGCTTAGTGTGGCTGCAACAAGTAGGTGAGTAAAATTCTTCATATTTTTGATAGGCCCACATCACAGAGAAAAAGGAAAACGCAGCCTTGAGAATTAGGAAAAAATAAGATTAGAAGGTAGGAATTAAGAAAGGTAGACTCCATAGGATTATATCATAGCCCGAAATGGCCAATATCATTTATTTTGTGGAATAAACATCTGTGCTTTGCAGTATAATTGGGAAATACAAGTGCAATGTGAGTTCTGTTTAGTTTGCAGCTCTGGTTATTTCTTCCCTCACACTGTTTGTGTGAATTGTCCCTTGTGGATGGACTGTATAGTCTCTGATCCTCATAGTGTGTAAGTGAATTTGTGCTGTGCTTCTCTCAAACACACCTGCAAGACATTTTAATAGCTTTAAAAACTGACAATGTTTTCCTCATTCCCTGTTGCATAACAGTCTTAACTACCTGAGGTATCATCACAAAAGATAATTTAATAATAGCTATGATGATGTAAGCATCTGAACTTCCATCTGGCCATGTGCAATATATATATCCGAAGGTGGTGAGTATGTTGGCAAATTATATCCTGTTTCATACCATCCCCCAATGTTTCTTCTCTTAACATTGAAATTTAGGATACAATACAATTGCGTAAAAATAGAATGAAAAAGTAATCTGTTTCTTGAACTGTAGTCTTGGAGCCATTGATTCAAAAAAGCAAAAATAAATGCTATTTTCACTAAAATGTGCAAGAGAGTTTAATATTTTTCAAGCTTTCGAATTATTTATTTACTATAAAAAAATGACAATTTTTAAGAAGGGTAGTAATTCTAAAAAGGGCTTATTTTTCCAATAAGGATCTGTAACTCTGTTGAATAAATAAATAGATAACTGTCTAAATGGATAAATGAATGACATAAATGTGTAAATTTGTTAAGATGAAAATTATATTTGATTTATTCATTTGTATATTTTTTCAATTGCGTTTATCTTGGGCATAGATCAAATTTCCTAAGTGGGCAATATTTCTTGGTTTTTGGACATAATATATGTGTACATCTTGTCATTAACCAGATATTTTGAAATTTGGAAATGTGAAAGTTGGAAGAACAATGTGTATGCTATGGCTGTGAGCCATCTGCTTTCTATCTGCTCTTTGTTCATGTTAGTCTTTCACTACCACCAAGTGTGCTGTAGAGGTCACCTTCCATTTTCCTATCATTAAGAACTACTAATGGATTTAACTGATTCTCCTTATAGCTGACAGAATTTCTGATGTGTGTAGAAATGTAGGAGGAATAGAGGTGCGTCTTGGCTAGAGAAGGGCTTCTTCTAGAGAACTATCTAGTTTGTGCTTAGTTTCTTATTTTGGATGCTCCCAGCTTACTGCTAGCTTATTAATTTTCTTTTATATTAAAACTATTTTAACTCTTATTTCTGTAACATAGTGCTTAATACAGCATATTAGCCTTTATGAAAGGTAAAAAACAAAAGCTGTTTTCAAATAAGATGGTTTGGATGCCATTGAAGCTTCACCTGAATGTTTGCCTAGTCTACATTTTTTCTTCAGAACATGTGTGTAACATTTTGAAAAATGGGCCTGCAGTTTTTATCCAGTTGAGCTAGGCATCAAAAAACATACTAATATCAGTCTGTTTCTTGAAAGAAATGATACTAGTGAGCCTCCAGACCTCAAAAGCTATCTTGATATGCTAAAATTTTCCATTGAAATGACAAGTGAATACTTCAGAATCTTCTTCAATCTGAACTGAATTTTTTAACTTTAAAAATGTTGGTTGCAATTTGTTTGAGATTTTACATTCACTCAGTTCTTTTTTTTTCAAATTGACATTTTACCCATTTTATTGAAACACTAGTTTCTTTGCTTTTTAATAAAAAAAAGAGTAAAAGGTATGAAATACAACATATACCATATTTTTCACACATGTATAGTTTTTCAGCAAGCAAAATCATTTTTTAAAAAATAAGTTCTATTTTATTAATATAAAAATGATCCAGGGAAAGCCGGGATGGCTCAGCGGGTTAAGCACTCTCTTTGAAGTCCTGAGGACCGAGGATGGAATCCTGGATCTGTCCCAGGTGGACCCACATGCTGAACTGGGGTGTACTTCCTAAATGCGGTGAGGCCCCCAGTTCAGTTCAAAAAAAAAAAAAGATCCAATCATTTTTTTCCAGAATAAATAACTCTGTGTCAGGTAACAATACCTTTTACTTACAAGTAACAAAAATATTACTAACAGTTTCCTAAGTAATAATGACATTTATTATTGTGAATAAGAGTAAGTGTGGTAGTAGAAACTAAGAAGCTTGTGCATTTTTGCCAAAATAAATTTCTAGGTTTTTTTTCTATCCTACCTCTATCATACCTGTTGCTCCATTTCAAAATAACTATACTCCAATTGGCTTTAGACAGGAGAAGGGATAATAGAGTCTGTCATTTTATTTATTTTTTTCAGGAGAGCAAAGCTTTCCCAGATAGACTACCCATGGCCTTCTGATTAGACTCATTGGCCAGAATTGTACCATGTGGCCATCTCTAACTGCAAGAGAATCTGGAGCTCTAAGCATTTAGCTTTTGCAAGACAATGGAAAGTAGTTGTTCAGCATTTCCAACCTCTGAGGTAGAAGTTAGCAAGAAAATAAAAAGTGGGGAATTGTCAGCATTATCTACCAAGATTTCTGAACTGTATCGTATGTCCAACTGAATTCTAGCAATTTAACTACAAAAGAAATATAGAATAGCAGGGAAAGCCGTGTGGCTCAGTGGGTTAAGCGATCACTTTGCAGCGCCGAGGACCAGGGATCGAATCCCGGCCGGGGCGGAACCATATGCTGAACTGGGAGCTCCCCCAGCTCGGTTTTCTCTCTGTCTCTGTATCTCTCCCTCTCGCTGTCAAAAATAAAAATATATTTTAGAACAGCGAAACTGGGATATCTTTTGAACATTTATTGCAATGGATTTTATTATACTAAGAAATAAATGCCATGATCTAGTAGGGCTAATATATATTGGAACTTCATACAAAGAATATTACAAGCTGTTTTTAAAAAATGAACATTGTAGTTATTATGTCTACTTTTTAAAATTAGGATGAAATGTGAGGTCTCCTCTTTAAACAACTATTTAATATAATTCCTTTTAAGTAAATTATGTCAACAGACTAGTGTTACAGTTAGATAAAGATTTTTTGGTGAGGATGTAGTTAAATGAGCCGTGAGTATCACTAGGTCATGAGTATTCATAACCACTACTTGTTTTACTCTAGAATGGCAACAAAATGGCAGAGATGACAGCTGCCGCATCATATACGTACACACAATCCTTCCTACACCAACTATGCTTTGTACATTAGATGCAGCATAAATACCATGGCATGTTGCAGTTGCTATGGTGACAATTTTTTTTTCTTAATGAAGAGCAGATGGAATAGGCATGTAAAACTTGCATAAGTTGTTAGTAATCTGTGAGTTACTGCTGACTAGTTGATGAAGGAAACTTTAAAATTCTAGCTTTTCTATTTCTTCCATATAACATATTCAACCACCACTTTTCTTCTTTTCTTCAGTCCATTTGGTGTCTGAGTGGCAGTGAAAATTGTTTTTTCTTGTGTCTCAGAAATTATATATATATATATATATATATATATATACACACACACACACACACAGATATATATAATTTTTTTCCCTCTGAAATTATGTCTAGTAGGCTATTAACCTCTGTACCCCATACTGTACCATTGATGAAAAAAAGAAAATAATAATTTAATTTTGTTATTTTTATATAAAAGACTGATTTTTTTAAGCTCACGCTTGTATTTTATGGTTTTGTTGTACATTGTTTCCCCAACTCATCATTTAGTAATAAAAGTATATACATTATCTACTGTATATCTGTATGACATAGGCTTAGCTACTGTACAAGTTCCCTATTGCTGCCATAGCAAATTACTACAAACCTAGGGGCTTAAATATCACAAGTGTGTTACCTTACAGTTCTGTAGGTAGGAAATTTGAGCTTGAGTAGTTGGGTTCTCTGTTGACTAAGCTGAAATCAAGGGATTTGTGAGGGCTACAGATGCATCTGAGACTTATGTTTTTGTCTTAGTTCACGGCTAGTTAGAATTTAGTCTGTTATGGCTGTAGAACTCAGGTCACTGATTGCTTGCTAGATATAATTTGGATGGTGAGGCATCACAGCTTCTAGAGGTTGTCTGCCAATCTCTGCATGTGGTTGTTTCCACAACATGGCAATTTGCTTCCTCAATGCCATTGGTGCATTTTTCTCCTCCAAATACAGTGAGTTCCTCTTCTGAGAAATACTGTGGACTAAGCACTTAAATATTTTTTTCTTTGATTTAATCCTTTCAATAAGCCTTTGGAGTAGTTCCACTTATCCTGGGTTTAAGATAAGAAAGCCAAGGGCTAAAGAAAGCAAATGATGCACCCAAGGCCGCAAAGCTATAAACAGTTGAAAACATTGAAATATTTATATGCTCTGATTGAAAGTTCAGTGTTTTGAAAAACTAAAATCATTCTTTTCTCCAATCAGTTTTATTTTGTGGGAGACAAACATTGTCTCGATTTTATAATTTTGAATTTTTTAATTACAATCTCAATTTTAAGATAAAAATTGAAGTTTTTCAACTTATTTTATGTAACTTTAAAAGAGTTCTTTTTTTTTTTAATCTTTAATATATTTTATTTATTTATTTATTTAGACAGAGGAGAGAGTGAGGGAGAGATACAGAGACAGAGAGAGAACTGAACTGGGGGAGCTCCCAGTTGAGCATATGGGTCCACACGGGCCGGGGCCAGGATTCGATCCTCGGTCCCTGGCGCTGCAAAGTGAGCGCTTAACCCACTGAGCCATCCCGGCTTCCCCTATGTAACTTTAAATACGAGAATTTAACACAAAGCATAGCAGAACATTTAACTTTTTAAATATTAAAGAATTGTTCTGCATATAAATAGGACCAGATGAAACATAAATCTATGTTTATTTCATATTAAAGTTCAATGTTAGTTATATTTTCCCAGCAAACATTTAGTGAATTATTATAACATCTTTAGTATAATAACATCATCCCAAGTGGTGATGTTGGCCTGAAATACAGTGGCTTTTGTCAGTGAATATGTACTTTATTTTCTTTAGGATTACATGAAATAAGTATTCATTGTAGAACACTTAGGATGTAAGATAAATTGATATCTATACTACTTGGTTACTGGAGCTTCTAATACGTTTGTTGTTCTCAATAATACATATTATGGCCCCAGGGAAACTCTTCTTTCACAGTGAAGTTTGTTGGATATAAGGCAAAGTCTACCTTTTACCATAGTATACAAGTGTCTTCTATAGACACTATATCTTACCATTTTGTTTGACCTAGTAAACTTTTTCTTCTGGAGCAAATAAATTTAACTGATTATTTTATTTGTAATAATTATTTTTAAAAATTGACCCTTCTGACTTGGAATGAGAGAAAAAAGGTATATTCCAGGCGAGGTCTCAGTCCTCAGTACCCTTAAGTGAACCCACATACCTTTCTCTTCTCCCCACTTCACTTCCTTTTCCCTAAATATTAGGTAGGGATCAATCAATCATTCAAAATGTAGTGATCAAGTGAGTACAAACTGGTAGAATTTAAGCTAAGCACAGCTTTTAGACTGAACTTTTTATCAGCCAATCTAGGTATATTTTTGTGTTTTTGTTTAGAGAATGCAAGCTGAGTAGTGAATCCAAATCTCTATCTGAAGTAGAACTTGGGATATTTTAGTGAAAAAAAAAAATGTACGTGCTACCCATATTTGTTCATTCCTCCCCTAGGTAAGCCTTATTTTTATAATGGGGCAGTGACCTCTATACCGCTTCTTTGGAGATGTACTGAGGGTCATTACTCACCTGGGTGACCATACTGACCCTGTTTTCCTCATCTAAATAAGGTAATTTACTTCTGAAAATCACATTATACAAAAACATCTTAAAAGTCCAAAAAGAAAACCATTTCTTTCAATACAAAAATGTTATGCATTTCGGAGGCCAAGGTAATACTAAGCAATGCTAAGAAAACACCAGATTTTGTTGAGATAGACACAATGACTTTAATAGGCAACATTAGCTATTGTAACACAACCTAATAAATCCTATTACCTTCAGTTATTACTTTATTACGCAATTGTTCATCTACTATTAAATTCTTTTGTAGCTATTACCACCATGTAACTATTACCACTCATATAACATAACACACATATGATACTCAATAGTTATGTACTCTAACCTTTAATTAATAAAGAACAACTAAAACAACACTCCAAGAACAGTGAAGACTAAAAATAAATTGAAAATAACAAAAACAATATTGCCACTAGGCCTTCTACTTTGAAGACTCTAAGAGCCTCAACTAGACTGATTGTTTTTCATAGTTTTGTTGTTCTTGGAAATATTATATAAATATTCATATTTTAGTCATTTAGTACATTGCTATGTCCATAGGACAAATTTCTAGATGTTAGTTTTATAGATTGTGAGTATTTTAAAGCAGAAGTGTCGAATCTTTTGGCTTCCTTAAGCCACATTGGAAGAAGAATTGTCTTCATTCACACAGAAAATAAACTAACATTAACAATAACTGATGAGCTAAAAAACAAAACTGCAAAAAGATCTCATAATGTTTTAAGAAAGTTTACGGATTTGTGTCAGGCAGCATTCAAAGCTATCCTGGGTCATATGTACCCTGCAGGCCGCATTTGGATAAACTTGTTTTAAAGGTTTTACATACATATTCTAGTTTGCCTCAAAGAAATATCTTCTTAGTTCACACACTCTGTTACAGAATGTGACACTGCCCATCTCGTCAGATCCTTGACATAACTGAATATTACTTTTAACATTTTTACCAATTTTCTAAGTAAAGTAGTAAATGTTTATCATTTTCAAGACTTTTTCTACTGAAGAAGTTAAGCATTTTTGCACAGGCACAATAGTCATGTGCATGTGTGTGTTTGGCGGGGTCGGATGCTTGTGTCATTTGCTTATTTCATGGGTTTTACCTTATTTCTGTTTGTATATTTCTTATATTTTTGTGTGGTATAAACTCTGACATTTGTTTTTTTATTATATTCATTATGTGGTAATGTAAGTGCCTGAGGTTCATTTGTTTTACAGATCTTGGTTGATTTCAGTAGCGTCCTTTTGAGCCACTTCATTGTTTTCCCTTCTTGAGCTTTAAATTCTCACTTGTATGTTTTAAATTCACCAATAAAGACTGAGCCTTGAAACCCTAGGCCACCACTCTTGACCCCAATAAAAGCAGAACCCCAGACCTACACTCTGTCTCTAATTGTGACCTTACTGTGGGCCTCCAGATGTACTGTGTGATTTCTAGGTCTTATAAGTGATAAACCTGTATCTTTTCAAAGTTTCCTGATGGTTATTGCTAAAGGGTGTCTTACAGTCATAATAAGAACCACAAAAGTTGGCTCAGTCACAACATTGGTTATTTTTTTTAAGATATATTTTATTGTTTGAGAAAAGGTGTGAGAGAGAGAGAGAGAGAGAGAGAGAGAGAGACAGAGACAGAGACAGAGACAAAGAGAGAGAGAGACGAGGGCCAAAAGCAGACTCCATGGTTGTACATCATTAGTTGTGACATAGTTTCACTCCACATAGGTGGATGTGGGGCTATGTGGGGAGGGAACTGAACTTGGGGGCCTCCTGAATGGAAGGTGAGAACTTGCTGCCATTGTGGCAGTTAACAGTTGCGTCACAGTTCAGCATATACATGGATTTGCATTTGGGCCGGTTCCAGGGCTGGGATTTGATCCCTGGCTCTCTCAGTTGCAAGGCAAGCACTCAACCTATTGAGCTATCCCAGCATCCTCACAACATTGGTTATTGATATGCTGAGACCATACAAAACATGTTGTTCATAATATTTTCAAATTTCAAAATTCTTCTGTTGGCATGAAGTCAAATCTTTTCAATAAAATGTCAACTAGGAGGTCTTCTTTGGAACAATAAGAGTCTGATACGAGCAGATTCTCCCAGCTGAGTCATTCTAGAGCAATGGATATATTCCAGAATAAGGTCTAAAACCTCTATCCTTGAGGTCCCCTATTGAAAGCATTGAGAAGATGCCTCACAGAGTACGTATTCAAGAACCAGGGGAACCTAAGCAGCAACCTTTCACAGTGCAGAGTCCATCTTAAAGAGCAATACTTCGTCAGCAAGAAACAATGAAAGTGCTGAACTAATTTCTGGCCTCCTCTAGTTAGCACACAATTAGAACATTTCAAGTGAAGGAAAGGTTCTCCAAAGGAAATTATTAGATTTGCTTTTAGTAGAGTATTTCAGTGCTTACACCTTTAACTGAAATTTAAAAAGGCTATATCTACACTAAATTTGTTAGAGTAGGTTACATCATTTAAAAAACATATAAGTCATTGACTTTAGTCATTAGAAAATAATGTACATACATCAATTAAAATCATTTGTAGTTTATTTTATGCTCTGTGAATTTCCAATTTGCCTTAGATAAATATTGCCATCCTGCTCAATTCTATAGAAATTTTCTGATCCTTATTATTTATTTTGCTTCAATATTTATTTGCTTTTATTTGTCTTACTCATTTATCCAGAAAGCAGAATTATAACCCAGATTTTAATGTTTGAAACTTTTATATTTATCTTCATAGCTACTGCATTTGATCTTGTAGATGTCATTTCTTTTTTGTTTTTTTTTCTGTTGTTTCGTTTTCTCTTAGCTAATGTTCTGATTTTATATTTTCTAGTGATTTGAGAATAAAGGAAAAAGGTATTCTTTAATCTCTATTTCTGAAATTTGTACATTCAAGGGAAAAGGGAGTCTAGAATTTTTCTTCTTTTTGGCACAGATTTAGCAAGATTTTACCTTCCCCAATTCCACTCTCCCAAGCTCTATATCCTGTACTTTGCTTATATTTACCTGGAGGTTCAAACTCTATTTTTGTTTTTAAATTGTTCATTTTTGTATAGTACATTTTGTTTTTTTATGTGTTTTTATACTTACATTTTATTTGAAAACTACTTATAATAGTTACTGATGTAGCTAAAGTGTTACATAATTGAATTCTAAATGAGAGATCTATGCGTATTATAAAGCATTTCTCTGATTTGGATTCTTTTATTTCTTCTCTTAATAGACTAGATTGAAATCTAATCCATATTATTTTAAATAATAGACTATGCTTATGACAGTTTTAAATTTACAGAAAAATTAAGGATCTACAACAGAGAAATCTCATATATCCTCACAGCCAGTACTTTATATTCTTAACATGTTATGTTAGTATGTTACATTTGTTACAGTTAATGAATCAATTCTGATAAATCGTTGCTAAATAGAGTGTGTACTGTATTTGAATTTCCTTAGTTTTACTTAATGTCTTTTTCGGTTTCAGAATTCCATTGAGGACACCATATTACACTGAATTGTCATGGGTCCTTAGGCTCCTCTTGGCTGTGATAGTTTGTAAGACTTTCCTTGTTTTTGATGATTGTGACAGTTTTGAGGAGTATTGGCTAAGTATTTTCTTGGATGTCCCACTACTGAAATTAAATGTTTTTCTAATGTTTCAAATGGTATGAGTTGTTGAAAGGAATAAAGTGCCATTTTTATCACATTGTATTGAGAGTACTATATCAGTTAGTGCTCTGCAGGAAAACAGAATTAATAAGTCAGTGTAAAAATATTATGTTAAGGAATTGTCTCACACAATTGTGTGCATGGGCAAATGTAAAATCTATAAGGTAAGTCCACAGACTTTTGAAAACTCAGGCAGGAGTTCCTGCAGTCTTCAGGCAGAATTTTTTTTCCTCCCATAAAAACTCATTTTTTGATTTTGAGCTTCTCAAATAATTGTATGAGGCCTACCCATATCATCATGGGTAATCTCCTTTACTTAAAGTCAATTGATTGTAGGTATTAACTGCATGACCAAAAGACCTTCACAGCAATGCCTAGATTAGTATTTGATTAAATAACTGGACAATATAGCCTAGTCAATTGACACATGAAACTGACCATTATGAGAACATTCTTTCAATATGCTTTATTACTATTTGTGTTGACCTGGGGCACCTGACTGAGATAGTCTAGTATTTGTCATGTTTATAAAATGTTTATAAAATTCCTCTTTCTCTCTCTCTCTTTTTTTTTTCATTGAGTGTAGCCTACACTTAGGGGATGGAGATTTATGTTTTCTCTTCCTAAGGACAGACCATCTGCATACATCATTTGGAATTTTGCAAGGGAGATTTGTCTACCCCTTTCCTTATTTGGTTATTTATTCAATCATTTCTTTTTACCAGCATAGACTTATGGATATTTACTTCATACATTGGATTATATCCAATGGTACTTTATTGATTTTGTAGCTCAGATTATTCCAGCTTTGGCTATTGGGAGCTCATTCAGTTGGCTCTTATGTCCCTTTCACATACATTCAAAAACATGGGTTGTTTTCTTCTTTACGAGTTTCTTATTTTATGTAACTACAAGATGTCTCAACTTCATCGTGTACATTTCCAACCTGTTCTTGAATCTGTCATTTCTCAAAGAAATCCTGATTCTTTTTATTGAAAAACAATATTATAAACCAAGATCTGGGTGCTATACATGCTCATTGCTACTGGAGTGTAATTTCTTCTAAGCCCTCTCAGATAACAGGAAGAAAACATGTATGTATATATAAACCTGTGTATGTATGTACATTTATAAATATTTTTCCATGTAATCATCTGTTTCTATATTAAGCTAAACATGAGTTCATGCTGAGTTCATACTGATGCTTCCAACTATAATCCATTCCCACATGGATCATTCTAATCTCCCCTTGCTTATCTGTAAGTTTCTAGCTCAGCAGTCAGAAATCTGGCTTTCACTATCTAGTAGACATTTACTTAATTGTTCAATTTCAGTGTATATGTATAGCACTATTAGAATTGTTAACCAATACCTTTGTTGAAACAACTCTGTTGACTACAGTAGAATACTTCTACATACTTCCTCTTGGTTTTAGTTTTATAAACTCTGCTCATTTTCAGTTACTTAAGTCAGGACCTTTTATACTCACCTTGATTAGTGATTTGTAATACAGTTAGGTACTCTTGACTAAGTCTGTATTGCTTCTTGAGATTCCTTGATCTCCTAAATAATTTTATTTTCATCATTGATTTTTTAATGTTGTATACACCATTACCCTGTATACACCATTACATTATCATACAGAATAGTTTTACTGCCCTACGAAATACCCTGTACTGTATCTAATCAACCTTTCCAACTCCACTTCCTCAGTAGTGACTAATTTTTAAATGTCTATTATTTTTCCTTTTTCAGAAGCTCAAATCCAGCTATTTCAAACTGACTTCTTTCAGTTAGAATGTGCATTTTAGGTTCATCATGCCTTTTCATGTGAATTATTTCTTCTTATATTGCTGGATAATATGTTTCATTGTATGGCTGTACTACAGATTGTTTATCACAGATTATAATTTTCTAGTAATCTGTTTTATGGTGTGTAGGAGGTACATGTTTTGAGTGCTCATCTGAGCATATTTTTCTGATGCCTTAAAAAAAAGAAAATTTATGAACACAACCTTTTACTCTCAATGCTCTATAGTAACAACTTGAGAATATTTATGGAGTATATTTCATTAATTCTAAAATGTACACTTTTGTATATTTCAGCATTTCTAGAATTGTGATTAACATAATTAATAAGCTCATACAATTGCTTTCAGGTGGCAGTGACAGTTTTGTTAGGCATGTACAAATTTGGTAACAGTTCTTTGTTATCACTTCATTTAAGTGTATATATTAGTGTTACTACACATATTGAGTTTAAATGTCGTGTGAAATGTCCTCAGACAAATTACACACAAATTCACAGTTAAATGTAAAGTTATCTAATATAAAGAAAGCTGTAGATCAGAGAAGTCATAGATCGGAGTGATTCATAAATTTGTGTTAAAGCAGAAATATTAAGTTTTAGCATAATTATAATTCTATTTTTTTTGAAAAGACAAAACAAAATGAATGTTATCAAGGAAAAGACTGCATTGATTATTTATTTGTTACAGATTTTTGTGTACAAATATTTTCTATTACACTCAAAGGAATACAGATAAAAACATGAGAAACTGCCAAGAACCTTGGTGTTGCTAAAATTCATTTAAAAGCAAATGAGAGACTGGTATGATGGATTGTCACTTAGGATTATCATTAAAGCATTATGTCACTATTTAATTGACAGTCTTTTGTTCCCTTACTTAACCATGGATAAAATAATGGTGTATCTTACAATCCTAGAAATGTTATATTTAATAACATATGGTATTTATGAAGTACTGTGCTACAATGGTGTATGTCTGAGTATCATTTAAGTCTTGCTATCACCCTCTGAAGTGAGCATTACTGTCCTAATTTATAGATAATGCCACTTCAAATATATAGCTTGCCCGAGGTCCTAAAGCTAACAAGCGGTAGAATCTGGATTTGAGTCTGTGCTTAGCAAAGCCCATGCTTTTATATTCCATTCTAATGCTTCAATTTTTTCTTGCATTTGGAGTTCCTGAAACGTTTTGTCAGCTGACATTTTATTTGCTTAATTTATTTATTTTAAACTGACTGTTAGTTTATTTATTAGTTGTTCCTGCCTTATTTTCTCATTCCTTTTCTCACTCAGGTATCCATTAAATGATGACTAATTTTTCTAAATGATGAGATCGGTGAAGGTAGCATAATGTCACAAGAAAGTTAGGACAATAAAAGAGAATTTGAGAATTTAAAAAAAGTAGATACATGGGAGAAAAGATCATATTAGAGATATCACTGAGAGCCAAATCAAAATCCACTCCTGATAAGTAGATATTATAATAAAATATATTATACTTCAACACCACTGACAATCAGCAACATTTTAAAACTGGGAAATTCTAGACTTGTGTGACAGGTTTTTTAAGCAGAGAAATGTGGGCTAACAGGAACATTACTGCTATTGTCTATGTGATAGAACAATATAAAGCTTAAGTATTTTGTAGGAAATCACATTAACAATCCAGGAATATTTGGAAACTCACAATATGAATTTGAATAAATTATATTTTCTTAACAGGAAATAGAAATGTCCAAATAGTAAATTAAAATTTTTCATTCTGTCCCAATAATTCCTACCTTTGGAACTTACTGTAAGGAAGTATCAGAGTTGTTTATGAGACATGTAAAAGGATTTTTTCTA
>PVKE010035626.1:0-16789 GCA_004027555.1 Craseonycteris thonglongyai
CCACGTGAAAAGGTTAAAAATAATTGGAATTGTCCAGACAGGAAAAGACTATCCCACAACTTAATTATTGTCTTCACTCCTCCACAAAATGAGGGGCCCTCTATGGCTTCCGTCTCAGCTAATCAAAAAACTAGAGGAGCTGACCTTCAAAAGAAAGCAAAGAAAAAGGAGGCACAGTTCTCAGGACATTTTTATTTGATAGAGTAAATGCTTAAAAGGTTACCTGAAGTGATTCTAAAATGGTCGCTCCAGGAAAGCCTGTCTTTCAGGTGTGACATGCCTGAAATATGGGGGCCAGGCAGGGTTGGGACATCTTTTTTAATGGTCAAAACTAAAGGCAAGAGACGCCTCAAGCTCTCCCACTTTTAATGCCTGGAATTGGAATCCAAGTGTCCATCTCTCCCAAGCTCCTCTGGGATGCCATTGTGTTCAACCCAATTACAGGAACCATTTTGTACAAAATGAGGACTTGCTCCTGCCACAGAGCCAAGGAGGAAATGAAAGGTCAGCTCTCCAAAGCCCAGCTGGAAGCCAACTCTGCTTCTTTTGACCTTCCAAACTTTCCATTAGAAGGGCAGTGATCTCAGCGACTTACCAGCATAGCAGCTGGGGCTACAATTAGATGAAGTGCTATTAAAGGACTGAGTTAATGTCTAGGCAGCCACAACAGCGGAGGAGGTGTGATCTGGAAGGGTCCTCGTCTTCTTCCACTTATTGGTAAGTTTATCCCCTTAAAGGAGAATGGGAGACCCAACAAATAACCAGTCTTACTATTACCCCATCAAATTTCCCACAGAATCTATGAATTTGCCAATGGCTTCTTAACAGTGTGTATGTCTGATGGGGGTGGGGGGGGGGCTCGCTTTCCTTAGAAGGACACCTCTCCCCTTTATATCTCCTCTACTTCCCATTCCTAATCATGGCATTTTTATCTCTTTCATGCCTTCGCTTTGCCCAGTACTGGCCTTCTCTTCCTCTCTTTGACTTTAGGGTAGAGGTATTAATCATTTGATTCCATCTATCCAGTTCCCTACTGGGTTGGGGATCAGGGATAGAATTTAAGCCACTTTCTTGGGGACAAGGAGAAAGGAGGCCTTTGCCATTGTCTGGGTTTAAAAGGGAGGAAATACAAGAAATCCAGATTTGAAAATGTAAGACTACTTCTAGGTGCATCTCCTAGTTATTCTGCTAACAGTTTCCCTTTTTTCTGCTTCAAATTTCCTTTTCAAATGGTTTATTAGCCTAAAACTTGCATATGTTTTGTTTAAAGGAGGGATACAGGCATATTTCTAGTCCTGGGATTAATCCAACACACAACAACAATAAGTAAATAGGAGGTGGAGGGAATGGACAGGACAGTAGATGGCAGAGAAGAAATAAATTTCATTTCACAGTAATCTAAGGGAGGATAAAAGTAGTTGAAAAAATATATTGAGGTGTGCTTGGAACTCCATGTCTGTCTATAGGGAAGGAGTGAGCTGAAACATAGGAGAAAATATGAGCAAAAATAAAGAATCCAGCTAAACTAAAAATACTTAAACCTTCTAGGGTCAAAGGGACACAAATGTCCCACACTTTCCAGAGCTTCCTAAAATCACCAAATTCCAACAATAGGGATCTGTGGAAACCAGCTCAAGGACCCCAGTTTCAGAGATGTTTTGGCCTGAAGCTGTTATGTGTTGGGTTGAAGTCATAAAATTCCAAGACTTAAGGGGGGTCAGGGGTGCTGGAGACATACCCCAAGTTCATTCAAAATGTCCCCTTCCAAAGAATGTAATTAAAACTCAGCTGCCCTCAGAGGCCAGGCAGGTAAGACAAGGGACAGCCACTAGCCAGCCACCAATAGTGCCCACACAAGAGTATACCATCAGATCTTCTACAAGTTCAAGACCAGAAATCTAACTTTCATGTTAGAGCACCAAGTTTTGTTATTGATGTGTGTTTGCTTGTTTTGTTTTATTTTTGGTAACTAATTCAGGGGGAGGGGGTCTTCAGTGATATTGTACTATAGATACATTAGATGTTACCATTGGGTGAAGTACACATGGGTCTCTCTGTACTATTTTTACAACTTTCAGTGAATCTATAACTATTTTTTTTAAGTTACAAAAGAAAGATGGAATGCCAGGATAGCTAGACAGTTGAGCACTTGCCTCACAATTGCAAGGTCTAGGGTTCAATTCCCGACCCTGACCCATGCAACCCCATATGCTGAACTGTGGCAGAACTGGTAACCACTGGGATAGCATGGCATTGGGGGTACTTGCCTCCCATGTGGAAGCCCCCAGTTCATTTCCTACCCCACAGCCCCACATGCGTCTGTGTGGAATGAAACCATGTCACAACTAACAATGTGCAACTATGGAGATTGCTCTGGGCCCTCCCCCTTCTCTCTCTCTCTCCCTCACCTTCTCTCTCAAAAAGAGAGAGAGAGAGAAGAGAAGAGAAGAAACAGAAAGAAAGAAATGGCTCAAAATAAAACACCAATAACTCAATACAAGGCAAGAGCAGACAGTACTATGGTGACTCCTGAGAGGAGTTTTCATTACACTTTCTATCTTTTGAGACAAGCCATTTCTTCTGGCAACATCCACTGGAGAAAGGTAGTACACAATATTACTAAATCCCAATGATCCCAAATATATGAATTTCATCTGTGTTGAAGAGATTTTTCACCAAGGTTGACGGTTAAATGTGACTTGGGGACTAGTCACTAGAACTTTGGAGAAGTTCTAACTAACTTTCTTTAGAAAACGTTTGCAAGAAATGGGTATTTGGGGAAGGTGTTAAGCAGACAAAATGAATTCATTGAAGAGTCAGTGCACTTAAGTGTGAACTCCAGTGTGGCTCCTCATCCATTTCATTCTCCATTATCAGTAAAATGGAGATGATATAATTTCCACTTCCCAGGGCTGAGATGAGATCCCATGAAATAAAGCATTGTGAAGGCACTCAATCATTGTTAAAATAGCAGACATAAATGGTGGTGGTGGTTTTTGTTGTTACGTAATGGGACATACCCTTATAATCAATTGTATGCCCTCGTAATCAACTCCCCATGTGCCCAAGCCCCTATATTTTTATTTAGTTCACAGGGGCCCATTGTTTTTAATAAGAAAATAAAACTTTCATCTGTTGCCTTGTTCTGTGACTTATATGACACACCTGGGAAAGCTTAACATTAACAAAATGCCATGCATCATAAACCACCCACTAATGTCCCTTCGTGATTCTTCTCAGGCCTCTCTTGATTCATTTTTCTCCCCGTTGACATTATTTTCAGTTGCTTATGAAAGAATCTGGACATCAATCTTGTTTAAGGACAGTTTCCATCTTGTACAAAGTACAAGTCCAGTTTGAAAGTCCAGAGACTTATTTCCAAAGTACTTGTTGGCTTGGGGAAGCAATAATTGTCCATGTAACAGCTATCTCCCAAGATCTATGCTTTAGACTAGCAGTTTCCAATCTTTTTGGCACCAGGGACTGGTTTCTTGGGAGACAATTTTTCCATCGATGGGGGAGGGGAGAAGGGGAAATGGTTTGGGGATGATTCAAGTGCATTGTGTTTATTGTGCACTTTATTTCTATTATTATGTTGTAATATGTAATGCAATAACTATACAACTCACCGTCATGTAGAATCAGTGGGAGCCCTGAGCTTGGGTTTTTATATGAGTCTGCAGGCAATGGATTTATGATGGTCTCTGTGCAGTCAAACCTCTCTGTTCATGTTCATCTGTATTTGCTGCCACTCCCCAGAGCTAGCATCACCGCCTCAGCTCCACCTCAGATCATCCATCAGGCATTAGATTCTCATAAGAAGCGTGCAGCCTAGACTCCTCATATGTGCAGTTCACAATAGGGTTCATGTTCCTATGAGAATCGAATACCATCACTGATCTGACAGAAGGTGGAGCTCAGGTGGTCATGCGAGCGATGGGGAGCAGCTGTAAATATAGGTGAAATTTTGCTTGCTGGCCCACTGCTCACCTCCTGCTGTGTGGCCGGGTTCCTAACACAGGGGACCCCTGCTTTAGGCAACCCTCTTAGAAGGAAGCCTATATTCCCTTCCCTTCATAATGACCAATTTGGATCCTTTTCATGTCTGTTAAATATAATGTAGAAAATGGAAATATTTTCTTTATGTCTCCAGTAAGTTCTGCTGCCCATGTTTCTATATTCTCCAACTTTGTCCCGTCATTGCTTCTGACTTTGCTGCAGCAAAGTGCTTATAGATAGAAATACAGAGAGTCACTCCTCTCTCCCTGCCTTTGCTGGAGCTTTCCCAACTTCCTTCACCTGGTCTCTCAAGATTCCAGTGCAGCCACAGCTGCTTCAGGAAACCTTCCGGAGACTCCCCAAGTCGGGGCCCATCTCCATCACACAGATTTCTGCTGTTTTTTGCCCTTTTCCATCTTATGTATTGCTGTTGTGTCTGTCTCCCCATCACTTACGAGTTCTTCAAGGAACTCAGTCTCTGCCTGACTCATGTTTGTCTCCCCAGAACCCAGCATAATCTTGGCACAAGGGCGGTTCCTAGGAGATGTTTGGTGAAAGGGAGTTCAGTGGAAATGAATTTAGATTCTAAGCTTTGTGGAGATAAAGGCTGCTTTATTTTCTGTTCATTAGGTGAAAGCTAATTCCTACAACAGTCCCTGGAACATGGTAGTCAGTCAGTAAATATTTGTAGAGGGAGCAAAGTAAGGAACAAAGGAACATATTGGCTTACAGACTAGTGATGGTGGGAAGGGAGTGTTATTTTTAGGTCAATTTGAAATCATTTGATTCACTAGCCTTTTCCTGTGATCAAACCCTTTGGTCTTTATTCATGGTAGTATGGGATTATTCAAGGGATGGTAGAATACACTCATCAATTCTACTTCAAGCCAGACAATTTGGACTCAAATCCTGACTCTACCACTTACTAGCTGTGTGATTTAGGACAAGTTGCTGAACCTCTATGAGCCTCCATTTCCTCATCTGTAAAATGGAGGATGTAATATTATCTCCCAAACCAGTAAGTATTTAGTGAGGGCAAAAGAAGCACTTAGAATAGTGCCTACCACATAGCAAGTGCTCATTGTAAGTATTATTATCATTTATATAAAAAAAGAGGCACATTTACTGTAACATTTTATATAATTCAAAAACATTTACTGAACACCTACTATGTGCTTAAGATTGTATTAAACCCTAAAGAGGCAAATATGGAAAAACAAATTGGTTCTGACCTGCAATTCACTCACAGGAGTCTATAAAAACCAAAAATCTGATTTAGTGTTATGAGTTCAGTGACACAAATAAAACAAGGTCAGCAGAAACAGGAGGTGATTTGTTTTAAATTGGTAGAGTGGGACCAATAAGATGTCCCAGAGAATGAGATTCTGAGCTGGGAGTTTCAAAAATGAATAGGAGTAAAGCAAGAGAACATATATGTTTGGCAGGACAATTTGTTGAGACTGTGTGTGTGTGTGTGTGTGTGTGTGTGTGTGTGTATGCATGAGGCTGTGGGAATGAGAAAGGCTAGAATACATGTGTACTCTGTTTCACAGTTTGTGTTTTTTCCATAAGAAGGGATCCTGGCACTTGTGAGCCTTCTGACTTGAGTATGTTGAGCCACACGCTGAAGACGTCACCATCTGCCTTTCGGATGGTTATTCTCCAAAATCCATTTAGAGAGTAAGTGAACTATGGGAGGAGGGGGTTCTTGAGTACTTGTAATCAGAACCCTCCTGGGGAAACAGGAGGATTCCTATGTCTAGAAGTGGTGGTCTGGGGTTCCAAATGTCCGGGGCACTCGTACCTATGTGTTTACCATGTTCCAAGGAACGTGGAGGAATGACAGGAACTCTGGGAGGAATGACAGAGATGGGTAGGAAGGCTGGTCACCTGTTGCCCGGTCTCTGCCTCTGTATCTCTCTCCCCCCACCCCCACCCCGTCTCTCTCTCTCTCTGTCAAAAATAATAAAAATAAATCTTAAAAACAATAGATCTTAAAAAATTTAACTTAACAAACAGATATACAATTGAATATATAGTATAGACACATTAAAATTAAAAATGTACACTAAAGATGGAAAGGAATAGACCAAAATGTTTTAAGGTGGTTCCTTCCGAGCTATAGGATGATGGGTGATTCAACTTATTCTCCTCCATCTTTGTGTCATTGTCTGAACTTTCTACAATAAGCATGTACTCCTTTTGTGCATTTAAATGGGTATTACTTCAAAAGCCCAATCTTTGGTGATGAAAGTCAGAAGAGCAATGTTCTGGGGTGAGGATAGAGCTATTGATTAGCAAGGAGCATGGTCACCTTTTTGGAGTAATGGAAACATTCTATACCTGGAACTGGGCGGTGGTTACATGGGTGTATGAGTAGGCAGAGGTACACATTCATTGGGTTGTACTATTAACATGTGTGCCTCCCACTGTGAGGAAATTTCACATCTATTTGAAAAACACAGCACATTGATCTTTTCATCCTTTTAATTATGAAAAGCCCCCACCTGTCTTTCTTCCCTGGTATTTTAGGCTAGCCTCTTCCACATGGCTCCTGTTAAGTTGCTCTCTGCCACATGTCCATCTTGATGTTGTAGACACCTTCTAGGAATAGACACATTGTCTCTTTCCTACAAAGCTCCCCAAAGACAATGCTTACTTTTAGTCCATGTTCTACTACTTACTTGCTGAGTGATCTCAGTTAAGTACTTATTCCTTTAGCTTTTGTCATCTTTGGGGTTGAGGATGGGGGTTAATAACACCTACCTCATAGGGTTATACTGTGCAGATTAGGAATTATACATACAAAGTGTCTCCCGGGGGATCTAAGACATGGTGAGCATCTAACAAGTAGAGGTGAACATCATTTTTAGCCAGACTAGTCTCCCATCTCACATTGACCCATATGGACCTCCTCCATTCTTCAAAACATATCTACCCTTTCTAGAAGCTATTCATGACCACATCTATGGTAATTGGTTTCTTCAGCTCTTTCTTGGCATCTTCCCTTCCTTGTCTCACCCCCATCCCTTTACTGCACTTCCTTCACTTCCCAAATCAAGCACATGCACTTGAATCCTTGCCTCAGCGTCTGCTTTGGGAGAAAACCACACTAAGATAAATGTATACACCTATGGGACCCTTGTCTTTGTACAGCTTGCACCCTAGTTCGGGAGACCAGCCATAAATAAGCAAACAGTAAATGAAAGATAATTATAGGCTGTGCAAATTACTAGGCGAGAACCAAGACGGAGTGATAGACAATGACTGAGTGAAGGAGCCATTGTAGACGCAGTGGTCAGGCCTGGTCTCTGGGGAAAGTGACCCGTGAATTGAGAGCCAGGGAACAAGAAGGAGCCAGCCATACAAAGCGCAAGACGGAGAGAACGTAGGAAGTGGGAACGCCAAGGACAAAGGCCTCCAAGGTGGGAAAATGCAGTGCATGTTTATGAACTCAAAGGAGGAGTGTGGCAGCAGCAGAGTGGCTGCAGAATGTGGAAACATGGGCAGGTGACAGACCTCTTGGGGCTGTAGGCACATCAGGTAATCTGGAACCACCAACAGCCACGGACATGGCTGAAGGAAGGCCTTTGCTGCTCACATGAATTTGAGCCATTTGTGGAGGTTACTGCTTCCGTCCCTGGGATTCAGATCCGTTCACATGGCTTCAGGGAGGACAAGAAAGGGAGACAGGGTGTGGAGAGGCTGCTTCTACAAAGAACCAAGTGTATCAGGAGAAGCTGAAGGGGCCCTTTGTTTCATCAGGCTAGTTTTGCCTTTGATTCCCCAATACCTCTAATTCTGCGTGTCACCAGGAAATAGGCTGTGACAGCTTTCTCCAGTGTCTATGGCAACCTGGGGCTGGGGCCATTTTCCCTTCATCAAAAGAATGGGCTGGCTTCCTGAAGATAAGTAAAACTCCATTGTTGTTCTCAACTGTTGGAGAGGTAGTATGCACAGGAGTAATAAAGATACGACTGAATAGTGCTAATGATCTCGTATGAAATAACATGAATTAAATAAATCATTTCTCCCCAGTGTAATTACAGGCGCTTCAGGATGAAAAGGCAAGAAAGAGCCTCGGCCCCGGGCCTGGCTTCTCCTTCCTGCCATTATTTCTCGTGTTCTTTTGTGTGTGTGTGGCCAGAGCCCGGATCTGTTATTGTCTGACGACTCTGGAAAGAGCTGGCGTCCAGGTCTGTGAATTAGAACCACTTTGCCGTGTTCCTGAGAGGAACAATAGAGCTAAACAAAGCGGGATGGGTGGAGGGAGGAGTATTATTTGGCAACAAAAGTCTCCCAACTTACAGATCAGGGGAGTATAAGGCTTGTCCTCTTCTCCCTTCTCCCAGAGTGATCTTTCCAAAGGAAGAAAGAGCAAGCACATCATTCAACAATATAAAAGCCTTTGCAGGTTCCCAGTAGGCTAAGATAAAACCGAAGCTATTTAGCTCAGCCTTGTGGACCTCAACTTTTCAGGATGCACTTTAGTACTTCCTGTGCTGGGCTACTGCCAACGCTTTCAACGCCCCCGGCTGTGTCAGGCCTTTGAGCTTCTCCCCTGGGCCACCCTCCTCCGTGTACAGAATAGATGCTTACCTTCTAAAGCTTGGCTCAAGCATCTCCTCCCTTATAAAGCTGTCCTAGCCTCCCCAGGCAAGACTGTCGGTTCTCACCCTGGCGACCCATGTATGCCCCAACCCCCACTCTTGCAGACTCTGGAATGAGGCAGATTGATTGCACTAAGGGTCCCCAACCAATGGCCTGCCTGTATGTACAAACTTTTGCCTAGAATTCTGTAGTTTCCTGGCTCAGATGTATGACTTGTTCTGTAAGATAAGTTTCTAGCTAGTGTCAGGCAATCAAAGCATGTGCAGGTCTCTTCTTGTTCTCTCATACGACTAGATTTATTCATTCTTGGACTTTGGCCACCACAGGAGCAAGCCTGGGATAGCCCATTAGAAGATGAGAGACACAGGGCACAGACCAAGGCCATTGCAGAACAAGCCCGTAGCCAATCCTCCAGCTGATTGAAGAGGCATCCATGAGCCCACCCACCCAAATGGGTAAAACCACCCAGACAGTCCATAGATTTGTAAAAGGAAACATAATAAATGGTTGTTGTGTAAGCCCCTACATTTTAAGGTGCTTTGTTATATGCCAGTTGCTACATGACACAGAGGCCCACACAGAGGAAGGCTTACGTCTGGTTGGTTGTTGTTCAACCAGCGGCATGAAGGATCTTAGCTTATTTCACTGTCATTAAGAGCAGAGATGTGAGTAAAAGAGAGGTCTACTGCCTTTAGCACATTCGTGTTTTTCCAATAGAGAAGGCTGGTCCAATTTATATTATCTTTTCCATCATCTCATAAGTCAAATAAAGAGATCTTCCCCCTTCAAGGGGTCTCCAGAGGGAGGCAATGAGATGGCAACCGTATCTACTGGATCCTTTTGAGAGGACAGAATGTTCTTTTTTATGGGCTGGTTGTAAGAAGATGAACAGGAAAGGGAATGGCGCCCCCTACAGGACACATCTGAACAACTGTGCACAGTTACAAAAGTTGCTTTCCAGAAACCCCTTTTCCCTAAATGTGTGTGTTTGTTTTTGAAAATGTAGAAGAAACGATATCTATATCAATCACTAAGGAGAGTATAGAGGGAGAGAGTTCAGGAAAAAAGGAAAGACAGAGATGCTGGCCGAGTCTAAGAGGCACTCAGGGACAGATTTTTGCTTTCACTGACACCCACACTCACTCCCATGGGTCCTCTCTTTAAAGTAGTAACTATCAGAAAATAGCTGGTGAGTGCTTGCTCCATGCCAAGTATCGTACAAACTCATTTAACACTCACAATAACTCTAGACATGCGTGGTCATCATCATCTTACAGATAAGGAAAAAAGGAATCAGAAAGTAACTTAACCCAAAGTCACACAGGTAGTAAGGGGTGGATTTGGGGGCAGGCTTGCTCTGTGTACACACGGCCTAGAGGACAGAAGCCACACATCATGTGCTTTGTAGCCCATTAGGTGACATTAGACATTGGATGTGGGTCAATAGGAATGGACAGAAGGAAGAAGCATTACCTCTTTCATCCTCCACCTTAGGCCTTCTTCCAAATTAAAGCTGCTAGACTCATGTTATTGTGCCAATGATCACTATGAGCATTAGCCTCGGGGAAGGGAGGTTTCCAAGCCAGGCAGTTTGGAGTTCTGTCTATTTTTTCACCCTGAATAGAACACTCCACTTGGTTGAACTCCACCTGTATTCTTGGCTTGCCCCACTAATGCTACCATAGAAACATAATCAGCTGCCTCCTTTCCTTTTTTTTTTTAATCTTACTGCCCAAGACATGCTCTATCTTTACTATTTTAGTCCATTCAATTTCTATACCAGAATATTTCCAAAGATATACAACTACATTGTTATACCTTTGTAAACCATTTATGCAAATTTATTTTATATACATAATTTAGTGCATCTCCCCTCTCCAAGAGATCCCTCTGCCATTAAATATTTTGCATCATCCCCTGCCCCAGTCTTTGTCACCCAGTAAATAAAAGAAGTCCCCCTCTGCAGTGCCTCCAAGTCATTCTCTGCCAATTTATACACCCCCTCCCAGTCAAGAGGTTCCTCTAACTTCCTCTACAGAAAGCTAATTCCCCCAGTCCCCAACCAGACTGAGATCAAGAGCAGCTTCCATGTTTTGCATTCACCAGAGATTTGTGCGGAAATCGATAAAATAGAGAGAAAAGAAAGTGACACAAATTTGCACATGGTGGATGAGAGAAATGAGTAAAAAGTGCTCATTGCCATTGTCAACAGCCTGTGTTTAGGAAGCATTTGCCTGACCCCGCTGAATTGTAATGTGCATGTGGAAATTGATAATGATAGCCATTCAACCCTTGGCAAAATGCCTTCTTGTGTTAAGATGTGAAATCATGAAACTAAGTGCACGATTCTTAGTAACTCAGTGTGGAGTTTTTACAGTGAAAGGCAGCAAGTTTGCAACTATAGTTACCCCTCAGCTTTCAAGTAGATCTAAATGGACAGGTGAACCCCACTACCAACAGCCTCTTGCTCCCCCTGCACAATGAATCACTCTCCTGCTGGAAAAAATAAATGAACTGGGAGTTGAGATGCAGCTAGAAACTCTGTTGGTGGCTGTAAGTTTCTCTCTGATGTATCTGGAGAAACATAAGCCCCATAGGTGGAAAGTTCTTGTGGCATGGAGTTGGAACAAAATTCATTTAACGAATGAAGAAGTATCTCTACCTGTGCTGGGCACTCTTCTGGGATCTGGAAATGCAGTGGCAAGTTAAGACAGGCAAACATCCTCCCTTCATTCTACTGGGAAAGACAAATGCTAAACAAAAAATAGTAATTAAACAAGATCATTTCAGATGCAGTAAGTGCTAGGAAACAATAAAATAGGATAAAATCTGACTGGTGACTATTTCTTATGAATCTGAATGACTTGTTACCACTTCCTGACGACATGATTGGACTTTCTCATTCTCACCCTTTCTGGAATAAGAACTGGGCGTGCTACTCCCCCTTAGACTGTGCACTTGAAATTTACTGTTTCCTTTTCTACGGACAACCTCTCTAGCGAGCTGGATTACTTCTCCATCCTCCACCTGCTCCATCTCTCTCATTATTGCTCACGTCTGAGTCAGCTCAAGACATATCTTTTCCACTACCATTTCCACACCAGTGGATAGCATGGTATTTTCCACAGAGAAATGAACAAATGAATGATTCACTGGGGCAATTCTGGGACACCAATGTCTATTCTTTAAGGCCACTGTGCAGTAAAGAATTAACCTTTCCCAAAGACAGGTCTAGCCTTTGCCCTTGGCTATTGGGATGTAATCCCTTGATTCTTGAAATATCATGCTTTGGGGGATGCCGAGATAGCTCAACAGGATGAGCATTTGCCTTGCAACTGCAAGGCCTGGGAATCAAATCCTGGCCCCGGCCCATGCAAATCCATGTGCTGAACGGCAGAGAAACTGGTAACCACTGGGATGGCAGGGAAGGTCCTCTCCTCCCATGCAGGAGGCCCCCAGTTTAGTTTCTGCCCCACACAGCCGCACATCCACCCGTGTGGAATGAAACCATGTCACAACTAATGATGTACAACTATGAAGACTGCTCTGGGCGCTCTCTCTCTCTCTCTCTCTCTCTCTCTCTCTCTCTCTCTCTCTCACTTTCTCTCAAGCAATAAAATAAATCTTAGAAAAAAATTATGCTTATTAGGAGTGTCTTTGTTTGCCTGGGGACCATAGTCACCAGATGGTCTAAAAATGTGATTTATAATGGACGCTTTGGGCCATAGAATATGTTTCACCTCTGAAGAAGCCAATAACTAATGGCCAGTCCCCAGGTTATCAGTTCCAACCCAGAAGGAGCACATGTGATCAAGCCCTCCCCCACCCCCCAAAAAATCCCTAGAAGCTCAGGTGAGCTTCCCTGGTTGACAATACCCTGTGCATATGGTCACACATCGATCCTGGGAAAGTCACCCTGTCCATTACTCCATGGACAGAGGGCAATGGAAGCTCCACTTTGGAACCTTTTCCTAGACTCTGTTCATGCATGTCCTCTCTTGACTGATTTGAATCTGTAGCCTTTCCCTGTAACACACTGCAAACATGCCTACAACAGCGGCCAGTGACTTCCATGAATCCTTCCAGCAAACTGTCAAAACTAAAGGTAGTTTGGGGGAGCCCTGGAATTTGCAATTGGGTCAGAAATAAATGAAGGCATCCTTGTGGGGTCTTTGTTTCTTCTAACTCTATAGTTGCCTAACGCTAGCAGCGAAATGTATGTCCCCTTTCACCACATAAACAGAAAGATCCTGCACACATGTGCAGCTCACAGCCTAAGTTCCGAATGCCTCCTTAATGCCTCCCTTTTCCTGGTTCTCTGCACAGATATCGTCTCTGCATGGCCTTTCACTTTGCCAGCTTCTGTTTGTTCTCTTTTGACCTTTCTATTTGACCTAAAACCATATTGCCATCTATAATATTCATTCCTCTTGAACTGAGTTTTCTTTGTATTGGATACTCATTCATCAATAAACACAGTTCCCAGAACTTTCTATAACCACCCTGTATACTTAGGACAGCCCTCAACATGCACTGAAGGTCCAGAAGATTTACAAGACAATTGAATGATGTTATGGTTCCATATGAGAATTAAGACATATGACTAGGACTGGGTCTCTCTAGGCAAGACCTTAAGGAGAATTCCTCACTTGCCTCCTCCCTCCCTCCTCTCTTCCCTCCTCCAGCCCCTCCCCCATCAAAGACAATGTCTGACATGTCATTAGAAGCTCAACAAATATTTGCAATATTTGTTCAATGAGTGAATGCACTAACCTACCAAGTACCTACCACATTTTATACATTGTTCTAGGCACTGGAGATACAGTGACAGATAATAAAGACATGTTCCAACTTTGATGTACTCATTCTACCAGTCAACCTGTTGCACCAGGAAGAATCCAAAGCAAGCTTGACCAACCTGCGGCCCACAGGATGCATGCCACAGGACGGCTTTGACTGTAGCCCAACACAAATTCGTAAACTTATTTAAGACATTATAAGATTTTTCTATGACATTTTTCTTTTTTAGCTCATCAGCTATCATTACTGTGAGTGTATTTTATGTGTGGCCCAAGACATTCTTCTTCTTCTACTGTGGCCCCGGGAAGCCAAAAGGTTGAATACGATTGATAAAAGGAAACACAGGGAATAATATAATAACTTCTTAGAGACATGGATTCTGTTATGTCACCCTCTCATTGTAATAACTGTGGCTCTTTGGGAATCATGGGATGTAATAAAAGTTATGGAGACCGTGTTGGAAGGATCTCAGATATTCTTAACATCTGCCTAGGCCTTATAAGCCAGGCATAGTCCTGGTCTGGGTATGTTACAGGGAGAAAGAGTTTCATAAACACTTTATAAAGCAAACCTCCCCCATTATTCCCTCTATTTCACCCTCCTTCTCCCATGTCACCATGCATACAACAAGAGGAATAGGATACACAGGGAGCATTAGTCTGAGAAACAAGATAAATTAGTGTATAACCTTCACCTTTTCCTAGAGATGTTCTAGCCTATTGATTTTTTTATTCTCTATTTTTCAGGGTGCCTTACCTTCTTTGTTTCTCCAAATAAGCCATAACTTGATTACTTAGTGCCTCAGGCCATACATCAAAATCTAAAATCACTGGAGTTTATATATCAGTTAGGGAAAGTTTATATTTCAGAAAGGAGGAAAACGTGCATTCTTTTTTGCCTTTTCCAGTCTGGCGTTGACTAATATTAGGCTGCAACTCACCCCACATATCATACCTGGAGACCTTAGTGGAAATGTTCTAACACCATGAGTTTAAAAGACAAGGGGCTAAAGAAAGGCACTGTACTGACATCTGGCCATCAAAAGCTACGCTTCCTTAAGATAATGGACATGGAGAAGAAATAGTTTTGTATGAGCCCTTAGGTATACTTAGGTCAGTATCAAGCTTCATGATTATTAATATGGTCCATACACATATAGATTTACATATTCAGTGAGCTGTAATTGTCTCCTGCATACCCAGCAACACTGGATTCATGGAAGACAGCAAAGGAGAGATGTAGACCCTGCTTCTTGGAGATGGAGTCTATGGATACACAAACAGACCACACATTAAAAACAAACCAACTCAAAATAAGTCAGCTCTGTGAGTGCTCCGAGGAATGCAATAGTATCATTGGGGTCACAATAATAATAATATAAAGACTTAGCATTTGTTGATTACTATATGCCATAAACTTTATGCTCACTTCTTGAATCTTCACAACAAGCCTCTCACTCCCTGAGGTCTATCAGAGTGATCCTATTTTATACACGGAAAGCTCAAGTTTAGAAGTTACATGCATTGCCCAACGTCACACAGTTGGTAAATTCCAGAATCAAGGCTCTCACTGAAGAACGTCTAATTCAAGCTTGTCCAACCCATGGCCTGTGGGCCACATGTGGTCCAAGATGGTTTTGGATGTGGCCCAAACCATATCTATAGCCTTCCTTAAAACATTATGAGATTTTTTTGCAACTGTTTTGTTTTTTTGTTTGTTTGGTTTTTAGCTCATCAGCTATCATTAGTGTTAGTGTAGTTTATGTGTGACCCAAGACAATTCTTCTTCTTCTAATGTGGCTCAGGAAAGCCAAATGACTGGACACACTTGGTCTAATTCCTCCAAAGCCCGTGTTTTTTTGTTTGTGTGCTTGTTTGTTTGTTTGTTTTCCAGTAGTTAGTATTTTAGGGATAACCACAGTATTTCCCACATGGTATTGGATCCAATTCACTCCTTGAAAACTTAAAAGAATGTGGCAGAGCCTGTCAGGAAGGTGTCTTAGAACAAGGGAAGCTCACGAGAGCTAATGGGTCTGACAAGGAGGTGGCCTAAGGTAAATGAGGTCCACAGCTCTCCACAAATGGACGTAAACAGTCTTCTTGTCTCTGGTATGACCTGCCCTAGGTTGAGTGCAGTTACAATGATGCAGTCTGGCTCTAGAGGTATATCAGTTATCTCTTGCTGCATGACGAATGACCCCAAAGGTTAAGTGACTTAAAAACATGAAGAATTGATTACATTTACAATTTCTGTGAGTCAGGAATTCAGGAGTGGCTTAATTCAGGGTCTCTGATCAGGGTAGAGTCAGGATGTGGGGTGGAGCCACACACATCTGAGGGTGTCACTGGCATTGGAAGACCCACTTCTAGGAGGGACCTCTCACATGCTGCTGCTATTGCTGGTGTTCACAATTACACCCCACATGGAACTCTCCACAGGCTGCTGAGTGTCCTTATAACATGGCAGCCAGACTCCTGCAGAGTGGGTGACCCAAGAAGGAGCAGGGAGGGGGAGAGAAATAGCTTCTACGATGTAGCCATAGAAGTCACCCACCATCTGTTCTGCCCCACAGTATTTATTATAATAGAAGCAAGTCACTAAATTCAGTCTGCATTCAAGGGGTAGGAAATTAGTCTCTACATTTTTTTTTTTCAGTTCTTGTGATTTTTATTTTTTTGTTGCATTTTTTTTTCTTATGATTATTTAATGAATAATTTAGATGGTTTCTATACAAGTCTATAGAACGTGGCTTATTCAAAGGCATCTAGATTCTATCCCTATTCCCACCATCCTATTTCTTCCCTCTCTTATAGATAACCATTAAAAATACATTAAGGTAAAGGTAAGCATCAGAACAAGAGCAAGAACCCCACTAGCCATCAAACAGCATCAAAAGTACTGTTTATCATTTCATTGGTTTTTCTAATATAAGCAGCTAAATGTTATATATTCTTCTTTTTTTAAGATTTATGTTATTGTTTTTAAGAGAAGGTGAAAGAGAGAGAGAGAGGAGGGAGGGCTCAGAGCAGTCTCCATAGTTGTCCATCATTAGTTGTGACATGGGTTCATTCCACACAGGTAGATGTGGGGCCGCACAGGGTGGGAACTGAACTGGGGGCCTCCCACCTGGGAGGCGAGAACCTTTGCCACAGAGTCATCCGGGCAGTTATCGGTTGCACATCAGTTCAGCATATGGGTTTGCACGGGCCGGGGCCAGGAATCGAACCCCAGACCTTGCAATTGCAAGGCAAGCGCTCAACCGCTGAGCCATCCTGGCATCCCCTAATTTCAGCATCTTAAGAGTGATGACTGTGTACTTGGCTTGGTACTTTGAGTAGCCAAGGTCAGGAGTAAGATTGTGTACATTCTGTAGGGCAGA
>PVKE010035627.1:0-16796 GCA_004027555.1 Craseonycteris thonglongyai
TTGTTCCCGTGGGGCACCCGGCCAGCCATACAGAGGGCCTGTCTCCATTCATTCCTAAACTTGTGGAACGGAGGCCCTATCCTGACACACTTCCCCGGGGTGGGGGTGGTGTTTGGGGAGAATGGAGAGCAGCAAGCGTCCCAAGCAGCAGGCGGGAGCCAGGCACGCTCGCTGAGCAGGACGGAGAACGGCGATTGTGTCTCACGAGTGAAGTGCATTCTCCCTCACCTGTCTAACACGGCACAGAAAACCGCAGCTGCTGCATAAAGGGCCCAGAGGCTACAAAAGACCTCCCTGGCGGCCCTGCCGTTTCTAGGATGACTCCTGCAGCCAAAGAGCCCTTGTCTCAAAAAGCCGCCCACCCCTGCAGGGGCGCGGGCGGAGGGGACCCGGGGCCGGGGGCTGGATGAGGCCTCCTGACTCCTCGAAAGCAGCTTGCACCACCGGGAGGAGCCAGAGGCGGGGCGCGAGAACTCCAGGCCCAGCGGGCTCGGGCAGAGCACATCGAAGAGAAGGGGAGCAGGGGGGCATTCCAGGGGAGCAGAGGGGCCGGCCCCAGAAAGTGGAACTCAGGTGTGGGAGCTGGCAGTGGATGGATCGGGTCCGAAGAGGCGCAAAGAAGTGGAGCAGCCTTTAGTCACAGCCGTGTCCCCGCCCGGGGAGCTCCTCCGTGCCCGGGAGGGGTCCCCGGACTCCTTACACGTCCTGTCCGCCACGGCTGGGAAGTCCCAGAGGATCCTTGGGGACAGCGCGGTCCCTCTCGGCACATCACCGTGAGCGTAGAGCAGAGAACCCTCCCCGCCGCGCCATCCCCGGACGCACACGCTCAGCTCTCAAGTGCGAGGCCAGGGCCTCCCACAGGACCTTACCCACCACTCATCACTTTTCTTTCTGTCTCCACTTCCCTCCTCCCCGCGGCTTTCGGCCCCGGTCTGCCTCTCTTCAGCTTTAGCCTGGGACATCCCTACACCGCACGGCACAACGCCTCGGGGCTCCAGCTGCGGGCTGCGCAGTTGGCCGCTCGGGAGTCCCGGGAGGCACACCCGCATCCCCTCGGGCCCTCGTCCTTTGCTCCCCATTGGCCCCCCAGTCCCCGCCCTCCCTTCCCGGCCCGCCGCCTCCGCGTGGCGTCAGCACGCCCGCCCCGCGTGGGGCTTAAATGCCCACTAGCGGGAGCCGGAGCGCTTCTGTCCCGGAGCGCGATCCGGGCTGGCATTGCAGGGGTGGGAGGGGAGCGTGCGAGCGCCATCCCCAGCCACCGATCGCGCTGCCCCTCGCTCCGCCGCAGATGACTCGGGAGCTCGGGCCCAAGCGCCGCCCATGCAACATCCCTGTGCTCCGCCGACCGAGAGTGGATGGTACAGCTCTTGACTGTCTCCGCTGAGGGGAGCCATGAGCTGTCTGGATGTTATGTACCAAGTCTATGGTCCTCCCCAGCCTTACTTCGCAGCCGCCTACACCCCCTACCACCAGGTACGTGTCCGCTCCGGGTCGGGACCTCGGAGAAGGGTGTCGCACGCAGTCTCCTCCGAGCGCCGCCTCTACCCCGAGGTCCACGGAGCTTCCGCTGGAGCGGAGGGCGCCCCCGGCAGCTGCGGGCGCCGCCGGGATGCCGGGGTTGCCGGCGCTGACACCCGCGCGATGGAGCTAACCCCTTGAGCTTGCCCGTTTGGTCTCTCGGGAAAGCAGCTAAGCCCCGCTAATGCGCGCCCTGGTTTTGCTGGGAAGAACCAGGCGAGGACCGCGCCTGCTGGATTGTCTCCGTGCCGGTGGGACTCCAGGTTGTCCGAGCCCAGCCCGAGGCGCGTGCGGGTGCGGGGAGACGGGCGCCGAGCTCACGCGCGGAAAACCAAACCTCGGTCCCAACAAAAGCAAAGGCTTTTGTTCGTCACTTTCTGTTTGAGATCCCAACACCGCGTTGTCATCCCTGCAAGCTGATCCAGGGCGTGCGTTTTTTTCCGTTTCAAATCTCAGGCGATCAGGCCCATTAATTGCAGGACCAGAGCATTTGTCACAAAGAGAACCGCACGAAACGTTTTGGGTTTTATCCTTGTTTTGCAAAGTTTTGGAGAGTATTATCGGGGTACAGTTGACTGGGCAGAGGCAAGCTTCATAGATAATAATACTTCAACTTTCAAAAGCTTGAGTAGTTGAATAAGGCTGACCTGCCATCAACAAACTCACTTTCAAGACTATTTAACCCTGGTTCTGTAAACTCGAGTTTCCTTTATTCCTATTTCTCTTTTCTCTGGGCTGTGTCTGGTGAACAGTTCTTTCCATTTCCTCAGCTGATGTAGTGGAAACGGAGGACAGTCATCCAGGGAAAGAACAAGATCACATCGGGGGGCGATCGGTGGCCAGACCAGTTTGGAAAGCAAGGGCCTGGATTTCTGTTTCCGGGAAATTAACAGACACGCCAAGGTCCCAGGCTTCTGCCAATTTGACTACAAATTCAAAATATGTCATCGGCCTCTGCTTTTTCCACCCTTCCCCCTCCTCTTTTTTAAACTTCCCAATGACAGGTTTGTTTCATCTTAACATTCATTTTAAAAATCCTCACCAGAGTCCCTCAATGTAAACCAAGTGGGGATGTGGTAGACGAGATGATATTGCTAAATAACTCTTTTGGCTTCAGTAGAGATGAACTCCTTCCCATACTGAGACTATTGCAAAGAAAGTGGGTTGCTTTTCTGTCTCTTTGGTCCTTTCTTCCCCCTGAACCTGGACCAATCTATTGCATTTAGATTGGCCGGTGGACCCTCTGCCTACATAATGCTTTAACACTGCATTCAGTCCAATGCTCATTTCTAAGTAAATGTCTTCAGCATCTACACTTGGTGTCCTAAATCCCGATCAGACCGTCAGAGTTGACCCAACCTCAGCCAAGATCTTCTGCTGCTCCTTTTTATTACTTGTTTCCTCAATGTGCACAGAGATGACAGGAGTAGAAATTCACATAACCCATTGGGTCTTTTTTTTTTTTTTTTACTCAAAAGATCTCTTTAAAAACTGAGACACACTTTTAAGCGAAGTGTATGATGACCAAACAAATAGGTATCAACTTGCGTTTATTAAAATGAGCCATGCCACATGTTATTCCACTTTATCACCCCCACATGATTCTGTCCTAAGTTAAATGACTGTCAAACCTTTTTCCTTTACAGCCTGGTTGTGTGGAGTGGATTTTTATATTTTCATGTTCCATCATGAGGATGCTTAATCCTGCATCTTATGCATCTGCCCTGGATTCTCAGGCAGGGAACAGTCAGGCCCTAACGAGACTTGGGTGCCCTTTATCCTTGGAGCCTGATTTTAAAAATATAACTGCCCTGAGCCTGGCTCTGTGGTCAAACTCTACTCAAAACCTGGCTGCTTAGGCGTCTTCAGAAGCCTTCACCTTGACACCTTCAGAGAGCTATTCCTGTGGCCTCACAGCAATTGCGGGAGGACAGAGACACCAAGAAGGGCAACGTGCCTCTTAGTACGCCCACCCTTGCTCAGCTGCAGGTTGAGAGGCCTGCCGACTGCAGCCCACGGGACTGAGCACCGGGCTTAGGCTCGGATTGATGTCAGTTGTCCCCTGGATACTTTAGGGATCAGATGAGGGAGTAGAGTCTGAACCCAATTGGGCATCTCTTTGGAAATTGACTTCTCTATTCTTTCTCTCTTTGAGCAGAAACTAGCCTATTACTCCAAAATGCAGGAAGCCCAAGAGTGCAACGCCAGCCCCAGCGGCAGCAGCGGCAGCGGCAGCTCCTCCTTTTCCAGCCAAACTCCTGCCAGCATAAAAGAGGAAGAAGGCAGCCCGGAGAAAGAGCGCCCACCCGAGGCGGAGTACATCAACTCCCGCTGCGTCCTCTTCACCTATTTCCAGGGGGACATCAGCTCCGTGGTGGACGAGCACTTCAGCAGGGCCCTGAGCCAGCCTAGCAGCTACTCCCCAAGCTGCACAAGCAGCAAAGCGCCGCGGAGCTCCGGGCCCTGGCGGGGTGAGTAGGGGGCTCCACTGGCGAGAACGGCTAGAAAGCCCTCTAAGCCTGTGTTCTGCCTAGAGGGGCTCAAGGAGATGCAGCCCAAAGAATACTAAATGACGGAGAAGAGGCTAGGAAGGGCACTTAGGAAGGCGAAGGACATCAAAGGAAGAATAGGCGCAGGTATGTGATCTCGCCTCTAAGAGACAGAGGAGAGCAGAACAGAGCAGTGACCTAGAAAATAAACACTAGCCTTGGAATGGGGAGGCCTGGGCTTGCATATTGGCTCCACCACTTCCTAGCAATGTGACCTCGGGCAAATCGCTTAACCTTTTTGAAGTCACTCTCTTTACGGGTCTCAAATTAGAATAATACTCGCCCTCTTAACTATCCCTGCAGAGGGCAGTAAGACAAACAGAAAAAATATATGTGCTGTGGAAATGTGAGGTTTCCAACAGTCTCCCAAGCCAGTGAGGAGGAGGATCTATACTTACTACAACGTACGGGGCCCTGACCCAGTTTATGAGAATTTGCCCAGAAGAAAAAGTCGTAGGCCCTACCGCATGCAAAACCTGCTGCCGAATGGCTCCTAAAAGCTACCTGTGCCTTTGGTCCAGTTTCCTGTACTTGAGAAATCTTGAAGTAGAAAATGTCTTTCAATAAGCAAGTAAAGTAATAAAGAAATAAGAATGTAGGTACAGATAAAGCATCTCTAAGGGTTTTCCTCAAAACACATCTCTCTTTATTGTTCTGCCCTTCCTACAAAGCACTGCTTTCCCTAGCCTGGGACAAGGATTTCTTGGACAAGTTAACTAAATCTCCCTCCTCTGAAATCTTAACCTTCCTTTATTAGCAAGAGACAGGTGAAGTTAACTAGTAAACTTTCTCACTAAATTTAGATTTTTGATGAGTACCAGGCTGAGAGAGCAGGACTGCACTGTAAAAAGGAAAACAAATACTACCTTTTGGAGGAAATGACAGCGCTCACTCTTCCTTTTTTTTTCTCTTGAGTCTGAGGGGTTGTACAAGCCTTGCCTAGACAAGCTCTGAAAACATTCAACTACAGAACATTCTTCTTATTCTCCAGTTGCCTAAATATTTTTCATTAGGAAGAGTGTTCATTACTTTGAATGCACTTTAAAGATATTATAAATTCTCTAGCATGTGTGTAGATTAGTGCTCAATAAAGAAAGGCCCCTTGAATTAAATGTCTTTCTTTCCCTTTCTCCTCATTAAAGGCAACAAATTTTATCTAAATGCCATTCTTTTAAAATACTCAGTTGCCTAAATATTTTTAATAGGAAGAGTGTTCATTACTTGGAATGCACTTTAAAGGGATTTTAAATTCTCTAGTATGTGTGTAGATTGGCGCTCAGTAAAGGCCCCTTGAATTAAATCTCTTCCTTTCCCTCCCTCCTCACTAAAAGCAACAAATTTGATCTAAATGCCATTCTTTTAAAATACTTCCAGGCGCTAGGGGCAACAGTGATACTGACAGTTGTTGTATAAAAACAACAACAATAATAATTTATTATGTGTGGCACCTGCATTTGATGCAGAAAGTTTGTTAATGAAAACTTGTAAGAGCGTTCTCTTCCTGTTCCTCTGTGCAAATAATACAGTTGCCCTTTTAGTATGTCTGATTCACTCTTTTGCTTGAGTTCTTGGGGAAAAAAATATTTGAAAGGTTTCTAGAAAGAAGGCTAATAATAGCTGGACTTTGAAATATGTCGATGGACTTCTAGTCTATCAGAGGCACATTTTCTAAGAGCAAGGGAGGCTGAAACGCGAGAGGGGGTGGTGAGTAGCGCTAGGCGGCCGACCAGAAGTAGGAAGAGGTATCTTTAGCTTGAGGAGAGGCTGCGGGTTGGAAAAGGGAGGCTGTGTCTGCTGGGGCCGTGGAGGCAGCTCATCCTGGAGTCGGGTGAAGTTCCCTGCACCCCAAACCTGGGCCTCAGCTCCTGCCCCCTCCCGTCCCGGGTTTGCTACAGGACAGGTTTGCAAAATCCGAGGAAACGGGAAGGGTTCTCCCCTTTTGCAATGCCCTGCTCTCCAATTCACAAGCTGCAGCCGCCTTAGAAAGACACCGCTCCAAAGGCTAGGCTGCGGGTCCGCCTCTAACCGCTGCTTTCCCTCCCGCGGCCCTGCCCTGCGCGTTCAGCTCTCCCGCAGCCTTGCGGGGTCCGCATGTGCGTCTCCCGGCGGTGACACGCTCTTCTTTTCCTCTCCCCTCCTCCGGCTCGCAGACGGCTCCTTCCCGATGAGCCAGCGCAGCTTCCCCGCCTCCTTCTGGAATAGCGCGTACCAGGCTCCAGTGCCCGCGCCGCTGGGCAGCCCGCTGGCCGCCGCGCACTCGCACTCGGAGCTGCCGTTCGCCACCGCCGATCCGTACTCGCCGGCCGCGCTGCACAGCCACCTGCACCAGGGCGCGGCCGAGCCGTGGCACCACGCGCACCCGCACCACGCGCACCCGCACCCGCACCACCCCTACGCGCTGGGCGGTGCCCTGGGCGCCCAGGCCGCCGCCTACCCGCGGCCCGCCGCCGTGCACGAGGTCTACGCGCCGCACTTCGATCCGCGCTACGGGCCGCTGCTGATGCCCGCCGCCTCGGGGCGCCCAGCCCGCCTCGCGCCCGCCCCGGCAGCCGCGCCAGGCAGCCCGCCCTGCGAGCTCTCGGCCAAGGGCGAACCGACCGGCGCAGCGTGGAGCGCGCCCGGCGGGCCCTTCGCGAGCCCTGCGGGGGACGTGTCCCAGGGTCTGGGCCTCAGCGTGGACTCAGGTAAGCCGGAGAGCGACCTAGGCCGGCCCAGGCCCCTCCTGCCCACCGGGCTGAGCCCTGGACCCCCTTCGTTCTCCTTGGAGACTCCAGTTGACACTGGGGACCTAAGGTCTGCATGTCGGGGTGTCATCGGTGGGGGCAGAATGAGCAAGTAGAACTCTGCCCTACCCTGGTTGGTAAATACTACAGAGGACTTTTTTTTGAAAATAAGATTTGTTGGAAAGATTCTAGCCCTGTGCTGACAGTTCTGCAGTCACTAGCCACGTGCATCTGTTGAGCACTTGCAACGTGGCCAGGCCGAAGAGTATGTCCTTTTAAATGTATAATATAAGCTGGATTTCAAAACTTGGTCAGGAAAATAAAAAGAAAGTAAAATTTATCTTACTAACATTTTTATATTGAATGCATGCATGTTGAATTATTTCCAACACATTGCATATTGGGTTAACTAGAATCTCTCACTAAGATTAATTCTCACCCTGTTTCTTTTTACTTTTTTTTTTTTTTTTTCAATATGGCAGCTAGAAATTTTAGAATTATGCCTGTGGCTGCTACTGTGTTTTTATTGGACAACGCTGACCTAGAGTACCTACCTGCTTGCTAAGAGTCATTTAAAATCCTCTACAGCTGAGGGGTGGGGGGTTGTCACCTAGTGACAGTTACAAGGAAAGAAAAATCTGACTCTGATATCCACTTAATTGCCAAATTAGCTAGATGTCTTAAAACGTAAAGCTCAAGAATATAATTTAAAGGATAATATTATGGCTTAAAGAGTTGAATTTGAAGGGTACATTCAGATAAGTGTTTACTTTTTTGCTTGCTTTAGTTTTAGGGCAAATGAAAAAAGTAGTTAAGTTATAAATTCAGTTATTGGCTTGCCCTACCCCCCTTCGCTCAGATAAAGAAGGTTTGGCGTTTCTGTTGGCTTTGCTTTTGCTTTCATTCAGGCCCTTTAGATGAATTCTGTGACTTTACAATAAAACGGTGGTTTTCTTTCTCTTTCTTTAAATATCTTGTGCCTTCCCTTCCCCACCCTTTCTCTCCCCTCTCTGTCTCTTCTCTTCTCTTCTCTTCTCTTCTCTTCTCTTCTCTTCTCTTCTCTTCTCTTCTCTTCTCTTCTCTTCTCTTCTCTTCTCTTCTCTTCTCTTCTCTTCTCTTCTCTTCTCTTCTCTTCTCTTCTCTTCTTCTCTTCTCTTCTCTTCTCTTCTCTCTCTCTTTTATTTTCTCTGTGCTTTCAGGTTTGCAGCCTCAGGACAAAAGCAAGGATCTGTACTGGTTTTAGACAGCCCACCTTCTTCCCTATAGGTCTCTGCCTAGCATACTTGGTGACACTCAGCTGAATCGAGTGGGTTTGTAACGGCTTCTGATCTTGGTTTGCAGCTCGTCGTTATTCCCTCTGTGGTGCATCCCTCCTGAGCTGATCTGCTGATCCAGGGTTCCCCTTCCCTTTCCCTTCTGACCAGCCAGGAGGCTCAGCATCTGTGCCTCTCACTTCAAGGATGAGGACACGGGGGAAGGCAGAGACTTCCAGCTTCTCCACGTGTCGGGAAAACCAAAACACACATCTCAGAAATTTCATCTACAGATAATTCCTTCTGTTGAAAGAGCAGATCCAAAGACTCTGAAGCATGTTTAATGACTTTTGGGCAAATCACTGGAAATATCTGTGGTGAGATCACTTAGGTTGATATAAGCTTTCTTAGAAGGAGGGAAAGAAAAGGAGACTTTTTGGTGTGAATATTTTTTAATGCTGATGTGAATTATTTCATTTAAGTAGTGTGATCATAGCACTACTGTTGTCAATATCCTCAGATTTAAAAATGTATTTGTATTTGCATCAAAGACTGTGGTAGAGAAAAAGAAACCAATTCTTTCTTCCTCACCTATGCAGCCTCCAGCCCCCTTCCTGCCCACTCCCTCCCTTCAACTCCCCCTCCAGACACAAAGACACACTTTTTCCTTTGGATTGTGAAAATGGAAGCCTCAGCCTGAATATGAGTGGCAAGTGGCTTATCTGGAGCCACCTGCCCAAGTCTTATTGAAATGCAGCTGTTGTAGGACAACTGTTTAAAATCCAGAAATACATCGACCAAGGTGGTACTTCCCAGTGTTTGGCACAACAATTCAATTGCACTGGATATATTTTATATGTGTGTGTATATATATCATATTTTTTACAAGGAACATTTTATGATGAAAGAAGAAACCCTTCTCTGCCTTCTTTCCCACAAATACTGATCCTCGCTCTATCCTCCTTTGGATGAAGAAAAGCAACAAGAGACCCCAACTATTTCCACAAAGAGCTAGGGATCAGCACAAGAAGAAATGTTCCGTGGAGTCTCCCTATACCTCGAATATTTTTCTCTGTCTCTGTGGTCATGATTTGGTCACTTTAATGTTGGGACAGGGGAAGGGGTCTGTGTGTGGGCATTGCTGAAGGTGATGAGGAAGAAGAAACAAACATTAAAGATGTCTGTTTACTCTAAGGTCGCCGTGTTGTTTCATAAAAAGAAAATAAATGTCTTAGTTTTTCTCTAGTAGAATAAAATAATTTATAGTAGTATGACCTGAAGTCAGAAAGTAATGTTGCTTTATTTTTTGTACGTATCTTATAATGCTTTTTGTCTTTCCAAAGTATTTGTGGTGCTGTGAAACCCTCTACTTTCCACAACCCTAGAAATGAGAAGTTAGGTATTGCCCTTCTGTTTTACAAATGAGAAAGGTGTGGTCCACAGAAGCCCCAGGCTTACCTCTTTCTTAGCATTTACTCAGAAGAAGAGATGGTACAGCAAACACACCCCATTACTCTTCAGTCAAATACACATTTACTATTTTTCAGAAGAGAACTATTGTTACTTCTTTAATTCTAGACACAAGACAGTACTGTTGTCAGTTAAAACATGTGTTTGCAATATTGTTTATTTTTGTGTATTAATAAGTTAGGCTAAGAAACCAAACCTTCCAATAGGGTAAAATTGATTATTAAGAAATCAGTGGTTTTCTTTCCATTTTTTTCATGATGTCAGTTACTTCTATATCTGAGGGAGATGCTTTGTGTAATGCACAAGTTGTCCATATAGATTGCTGAGGCCTAAAATATTAGTTCAAATATTGGCCTTCATTGTAACATGAGAAGCAAATAATTTATTTTGAATAATAGTCTCGAGATTTGGGGGACCGTTAAAGGACCTTACTCAGAACATGGCTTAGCAAAGTTACTCATCCCTTCTTCCTAGCATGTTGGTAGCTGTGAAGTAGATTATGTTCATTACAAGGAACTATTACTGTTTTTGCTCAGATGGAAGGCACAATATGATTACTCTGCACTAGCTGTGATAATAATAGTAATAACTAATGTTAATTATCATACACCAAACACTAGTCTGAGGGCTTTATATACAGGAGGTTGACTTATTGAAGCCTCAAAAAGATTCTATGTGATATTTACTATAATGATCCCCTTCCTATTGATGATAAAATTGAGGCTTACAGCAGAGAAATAAGTTTCCCAGTCACATTGCTAGTAAGTGGCAGAGCCCGGATGCCCACCAGGCAGCCCCGAGGATGAAGACTGCATTGTTACCTACTACAGTAACTGCTTATCCACTTCTGATTTGTCTTTGGCTTCTCAAATCTGGGCTTTAGTTCTCATCCCTGATAGATAAATAAGGAATGGGAGAGGCAGGACAGCAAAGACTAACACACTGTAGAACTTCCAGAATTCCAAGTCTCAAAGGAACTACCATAGGACGTTGCCTATACTCCTTTGTCAGATGCCACTACCTGTAGACCAGTCAGTCTGATGAAGATTTCCATTCTTCTCCAAGAAGGAATTATTATTGCTTCTCTTATTCATGTCAGCATTTAATTAGCCTCCAGGGCTCTGAAGCTCTTCACACCCAACCTAACCAAGTCATGTAAGAGTTAGCCTGAGATTTAGACACTGAAACAATAATTAAAATTAACTTTGGACTTCCCTGTGGATTTTTAAAATCCTGTTCCATGGGCATGGACTACGGCAATCTACAAGCATAAATAAAATGCATTAAGGTCCAGCTTGCTTTTTAGAAGTTGCCTCTGTGTACACAGTGGAAGTAGAAAGCACAGCGGTTTATTCTCTCCTAGTCATCTTCTCCAAGTAGTCCCTACAGAAAGAGGCTCGTCACCTGCGCGCCACCTGCGGTCGTACTCATGAGTTCTCTGATCAGTACCCACAGGGAGCATTTTCCCAGCCACGAGGTCCTGATTACTTAAAGCTCTCTCCTGAGCGGCATCTGACCTGAATATCAGGTTGCTGGTGAGGAGACTCATTCACTGGAACTGGCCTTTGGGGCAGTCCTGAACAGGCCATCCAGATTGCTGAGTGGGGCTCCAGTGACCTGGCCCACACAGGGGACGTGGAGCAGAGCATTTCCCTCCATGTTATATGTTCCTAAAGTAGAAATTCAAGATGCCCTAAAACTATAATGATTCAGTCCTGTGTAATAAGAGCATCAAAGAGAACTGGTGAACTTATAGCCCTAGCTGACATTCTTTATGCCCACCAAGTCATGCAAAATAGGAATTCCCATGCCTGTCTTGCTAATATTCAGGAAACTATGCAGATTAGAGAAGGCCCTCATAGTTGGGGGGGGGGGGGTAAAGATATTCAAAGAAATGAAACATAAGAAATGGATGGCATCAGAAAAGACAAACATGACACTTTTACATACATTCTACCTGGTTGGAAGTCTGAGAGGAAGATTTGAAAATCTTCTAATCATTCCCATTGGTACTGGTGTCCTTCTCACCCACAGTTTTTGCATTGCACTTGGCCTCTACTAAAGGAGACGTGGTGAAAAGGAGAGAGACAGCTTTCCACCACCAAGTAATCCTTCTGCCGATTGCCCTCTGGCTGAGAACTCAGTCACCCAACTGTGGGGAACTCTATCTGTTCTACTCCTTTAGTTTAAAAGGAGTAGCCATTCTGTCCCCCTTTGAAGTTCTATTTCAATGGGTGGCAAATTCTAGTAATGACTAAAGATTGATTTGGACCTGGATGGGAGGGAGGCAGGGTGGGTGGGTGTTGGGACTCAGTCTCCAGGACTTGAAGCTTCTCTTGCCACTCTTTCCCGGTAAGTACCACATTTTCTCTGCCCCTTTGCATCAGAGGGCAACAACTCTTATGGGATGAGTAACCTTAACTCCAGTGCGCTTGAAATCTCAAACCCTGCTTCTATGTACAGGTCCCCATACAGCTTTTATCAAAATAAACAAGGAGCTCTTTTTTTAAGCACTGAGTGATTGGGTACTTGGGAGTTCAAGGAAATAAAAAATAAAACTTAGACAAACTGCTTTTCACAGAAATGCCATTTCCATAAGTTGCATTTTTAAATGTAATTCATTAGGTGTTAAAGCGTGGAAGAGAAATTGAAAGATATTTGAGAAGACTTTTTAAATAAATGAAATTGGAAAAATACGATTCCTCTGTAAAATTGCTTTAACGGTCTGTTGATAATTTGCATGCAAATAATTCACATTTTGATGGTACTTTTCAAAATCTTCGCTCTTTATATTCCATTCTTCCTTGCAAGAATTTTAGAATTTATTATTATAAATCATCTATTCCACATTCCTAAAATCTGGAGAAAAGGTATAGTAATCATAAAGGCAATAGGGTTACTGCAGTTACTGTTTGTACACAACTGAAGTTTTAATATTTGCACAAACAGCAGGGTTAAACAAACATAAATTTCACATTTTCACAACACCAGCTCTCCTTGGTCTCCCATGAATAAATGAAACTCTAATAATACAAGTACAGTATCTACACAATACAATCTACAAATACTACACACACACATACAAACACACACACAAGTGCAGGCCTAAAGAGTAATCAGAGACACCGTGCCCTCAGACAGGCACAGACATAAATGATTATTCTCACTTGACAGACCAACTGCACCGCTCTTTCCTTGTATTTCACTCCAGCCCCAGAGGGCTGGATCAAGAAAGAGACACTTGATAGCTGCTGTTTCCGTGGCTGAAATATTTGTGAAGTTAGCGCATAATCTGAAAGCAGAAGCTAATAAATTATAGGGTGCTAATTGGAACTGGAGTGGAGCTGTCAATCATGTTATCCTAAACACAGAGACCCTCATAACCTAAAAAGGCAAGGCAGCCTTCAGGAACAGCTTCCAGTTGTTTCTAGCCTTGACCTCCACTCCAGTAGAAACATCGTGTCCAGACAAAGTGACCACTGGCAGCCGTTAGAGGTACTTCTGCGAATCGCAGCTCACTTCAAGAAGACAGACAAATTCTCTTTTAGGGGGAAAAACTATTTTACTGAAGAACTAATGTTTAGAGAAGCCAATTGTTTATAGAAATACATATTGAATTTACTAGAATAATTATTTGGGAAAACATCTAAAGTTCTCCACAACAAGGAAAAAACCTAAAGTTCTCCACAATATAGGTCATGTCTAATTCAGATTATGGTATTTCAATGTACGCTTATGAAACTAAGCTCCTCTAAAACAAAAAGATACCCAATTTCCTCTGCCTCACTGCAATCCATTTACTTCACCTACAAGAGCAGGAGCGGCAGCAGCGTATTTCCTATTCCCTTTGTTTGTTCTTAGATGCTCCTAGTAAGCTCTCATTCTGCTTATCTCCCAATATTTCAAAATGGTTCAAGTGATTTTGCTTAAACTATCTTCCACTGTTATCATTATTTCCATTTCCTATTACAGCTGCATAAATGAGTAAGTGTGTAATTATCACTGCATAAGAGAAATTTAGGTGAAAGGTAAACTAAACTTTGGAAAACAACAGTAAGGGATTAAAAATTTTCTGATTCCTAATCACTATTTGCATGATTCTAATGATCTAGTTACTGATTAGAATTGTTTATTAACATTTATTTTCAGAGTACATACTTTAGTCTCCGTGTGTATTTATGACTACTAAAATATTCTATTTACCTTATAATTTAGAAGCTTCTTTGAAATACTTTAAATAAAAATAAGTCTTCACTTAGGAAAAACAAGTCAAGTATCTTAAATTCTAAACAGACACTTGTTTAAAATAATCATAATTGATGGGAGTGTCATGAGCTTCTTTTCATGCTAACTCTCATTACTATAGGCTTGCCCTTATTTTTGGCAACTACGTTATTGGCCCTCTGCCAATAATGATCTGATTGGGAAATGGGATGGAAAGCAAAACAAAAATATATTATTTATTATTTCTGTTTATTTTTACTAGCTACAATTCTATCTCTTTTTCTTCTAAGACATTTTACACAATATGTAATCTATCCCAGAAAACAACTGGATATTTTTTTCCTCGAGTATCATGATATTTTTTCATTGTACGTGCTTTTATATAGAACTTGCTGATATCTCTGGAAACACTGCCTAAAAGTGCTTTGTTTCACCTTGCTTTGTGGCGTATGAAATACCTTTTCTTTCCATAGGTCACTTCTCCACACTCAGAAACAGAGAGAAGGGCACTGACAGATTTTGGTAAAAAAAATAAAACCTAGAGAACAGTGCTTATGATATTTATTCTTTCTTGTTCAAAGACTTCTAAAATCAGATTTTTCACTAGTACCTTTTTAAAGGAGTAAGAAAAGGATCAAGAGAAATGTCACCCATATATCGTGAGGGAAAACCATGATGAAGTTGTACTCAATTAGCGCTGCTGACAAGAAAAATTATTCACAATTTTATACTTAGTTTCAAACTATCTAGCTAATAAATTTAAGAATTATAATACTGGCACCATCATCCTGCACTGAAGTTTGGGATATCTGGTTATTTGATGTTTAAGGAGCGCTATTATAAATAGGACTGAAATTTTAAAAAATCCACCATTGGGATACTGCCATCTCCATTTTTTCGCTTGAGATATTAAATGCATTGAAACTATAAAAAAATAAAATGCTTCACAACCTTAAAACGTACCAGGCTGAATGAGGCAGAATACAGGTACCACTGAATCTCCTGATGTCGCAGAGCAGCAAGGCGTGACATTAAATGTTAAAAATCTGTCGTTAAAAATATATATATTTTCAGTTATAAAAACTTCTGACTCTCAGAAAGACTAATACCATATGGTCTCACCTATATATGGAAGCTAAAGAACAAAATAAAACAGAAAGAGACACACAGACACAGAGAACAAACTGATGGTTGCCAGAGGAGGGAGGGATTGCGGGGAGAGGGGGATGGGTGAAAAAGGTAAAGAGATTAAGAAATACAAATTGGTAGTTACAAAATATTCACAGGGAAGTAAAGTACAGCATAGAGAATGTAGTTAATAATGTTGCAACAACTATGTACGGTGCCAGATGGGTACTAGAGTAATCAGGGGGATCACTGCATAAACTGTTTAAATGTCTAACCACTATGCTGTAAACCTGAAACTAATATAAAATTATTGAATGTCAATTGTAACTGAAAAAAGTTGAAAATTATTAGAAGAAAATAAAAAGAACTTCAGATTATATTAACATTTTTACTGTTATTTTAGAGTGCATATTTCCTTTTTCTCACTTCCTTTATTAGAATTTCTAATTGGAAGACAATTACACATCCTTTACTCCCCTTTTACTTACAATAAACAGAAAAGTTCTAAAAGTGACATTATAGGAAGCATTAGCACATTGTCTTTTTATTTTCTGGTCTGGTCTTTGTGCTTTCTTATTCTGTATGTCTGTATCAGTGCTCAGAATAAAGTTAGAACTAGCTGGACTATCAGTTTTCAGGAGGCTATCAAGCTCATTGTCAGACAATTTCAGCTCAATGGTACACAATCCAGAAATTAGTAGAGAGTCCTTAAACACAATTCTTTTAGTTGATTGTTCCTCTAGATTAGAGCAGTCTGCAATGTTTGTCTCATATGCCACAGAAGTTTCCTTATAAATTCCTACATCCCACTGTATTAGACAGTCTTCACCCTAACTCCTTTTTATTCAAATGGTATCTATTCCTCAAAGTCTAGCTTAAATTCTGCCTCTTTCACGAAGTCTCATCTCCAGTAAGTGGTCTTGCCCTTATCAGAACTCTATCTAATGTATATACCACTTATTTGGCATTTATTACATAAGATTTTGTGACATACGTTTAGAATTTTAGAGGTTGCAGTAACTCTAAAGATCATCCTGTTCACTCTTGACTTATTGATACAATATTTCTTACCCTTAACTCAATATTAAGTAGATTCAGCAAGTATCACCAACTATCATGAAAAAAAACAACCCCACACATAATTGCATTAAATTTTTAAATTTTATTGATTTGAATTTTGAAGTACAAATAAAAATAATAAAAACTGTCTGGAAGCCTGCTCCAGTAAAGAAAACCTTATTAAAAGGAGTGAGGAAAGGTTCTGTCACTTTTAGTAGCAGCCAAATAGTGTCAAATATCTTTTTCTGCACTTGTATCCTGACCCTCAATCTCTGTCTTCTGTTCAAGGACATCCACTTCAACAATTAGTCTCTCTTCTTGTACCATCACTTATCCCTCTTCACTGGATCATTCCAATTAATATAAAACAAGCTGCAATAATTCCTGTATTTAAGAAAAGTAAAATCTGTATTGACCCTATCTCTCCAGTTACTAACTCATTTCTCTGCTGCCTTTAAATGGCAAAATGCCTTGAGTCGTATTCTTGCCCTCTCCACTTATTTTTCCATCTCACTTTCATTTAGCTCCCAACACACTTGTCAAGACTATCGGTTAGCTCCATATGAAGATCTGTTCTCAGTAGACCTTTTATTTGTCTCATCAATAGGGTGATACATCAGTTAAGATCCTCTTATAAGCAGATGCCAAGACACATACCACGCACTTGAGGCCTTATTCACCTATTCTAGCAAAAATGCCACTTCTGGCACAGCAACTGCATGGAGCTGCTGTTTTGTTTAACGTATCCTACTCTGCGGTCAATCTTCAGGATCCATCCAGCTTCTACTGGAGCTCCACTGCATTGAATGGAAATATGGAAACCATGAACCCTGAGACCTTTAGATCCTTAATGGGGGCACTAACCATTGTCA
>PVKE010035628.1:0-16795 GCA_004027555.1 Craseonycteris thonglongyai
CCCCCAGTTCAGTTCTCTCTCTGTCTCTGTATCTCTCTCTCTCTCTCTGTCAAAAACAATAAAAAAATAAAATAAAAATATTAAAAAATGGTGAAACATAATTTTACCAGCGGAAAAAAATCCTGGTACTCTATTATACCTATAGATATAGCACCTACAATGTTCCCCAATACTTCTGGGTTGCTTCTCTGGTGAAGAAATTAATCCACATTTCATCATGGGTCAATGCTCTCTACAAGTGCTTCTAGTCAGTACTCAGGCAAATGGGAAAGTAACAAAACAGTAACAGTTCTTGACTTCCCTATAGGATTTCAACTCAGAACTGTAGAGAATTCTTTATGGGCCTACCTTAACATGCCTATTTCCAGTAAAGCAAATTATGTGAATTCTGATTTCCTCCACTACTACCACATACTTCTGGGAATTAGGGTTTTCAAGAATTGTTCTTAACCAAATGAAATCAAAATAAATTACATATAAAAGAAAATATGTGCATTAATTTGTGGGAAAATAGATCTTAAAAAAATTATTTTGGTAATAATTTAGTTTCTTGTTTGACCACTTGGGGATTTTATTTTTATTTTCTGAAAATAATCACTACTGTTTTCTCAATAACTGAGTCATAGTTCTTGGTAAAAAAAATTATATATATCATATTTCCTCAATTCTAAGAAACAATTCTAAATATTATAATTATAATTCTAAAATATTATAATATTTTTGAAATTAGTCTATACCTTTACATCAATCAGACTATTATATGTGGTAGCAAGACTTTTATTTTCCAAAAATCTATTACATTGATTTGTTTTAGAATTAATAGCAACCTAGAAACATAAAAATAAAGTATTACATCTCTGTAAAATTTTGATATAGTATACTTAATTCTTTGGGTATAATGTATCAATATTTGCTTCATTTGTTATAACTTACTTATTATATCGGAAATGTAATTATCTGTGAAAAAATAAATTTCCGATTAAATATGTAAGGTATGTCCAAGTTTCAAATACAATTGTTTATGCTAGAGTCTAAGTTTCAACAGATTATCAGTATGCCTCCAGAAATGATACGCCATAGCTCTAGACATTACTCTAAAGGATTTTCACCCAAATGCTGCATACCTCACTCTAATTGAGAAAGAGCTGCTTACATAATATCCTAGTCTCATACTGTTTGTTCCTGAAATATACTCTGAAAATATCTAGAAGTTGTCTGCCTTGTTTCTATTTAATAATTTGGATAGCTGTCTTGTTACAGAGGCTCAAAGATCATGGCTATAATTATGAAGATTTTGGTCTTCTGAAATTTTAAAACATACTCAAAATTAGAGGGTTGAGGTTATCAATATCTAATCCAAAGGACTCTTTATACAGAAGCAGATGTTAGGGGAATAAAAGGTTATGTAATAGCTAGTCAGGGAGATGTTTACAGAGCCCATACCCTAAGATGTGAGCAAATGCCATATCCTGGCACCAAAATCCTTTCTTGCAGTATAATCTGCTCAAGTACAGAGAATGACTCAACACACAGTTCCTGGCTCAATCAAAACATCGATTGTAAGAACTGACGTCTAGCTCTTATGAATCACTCTTAAGCGTGTCTTCAAAATTTCAATCCCACCCCCTAAAGAAATCATAAGGTTCTCTATAATTCAAATAATGAGAGAAAAAAAAAATGAATTCCACTACATAGAGTAAAAAATCTATTATTTTCCATCAATCTATCTTCTAACTATATTTGATTTCTATATTTTTCTTTAAATGTCTGTAGGATATGAAATGGCTGTCCGGAAAGTATCCAGCCATTTAATATGAAAAATAGAGGCATTTATGGCCGTATTTTTTTTCCAGACAGCCCTTGTATATTTTTTCTTTCATGATAATAAAATTGTTTAATATCAGATATGTCATATTTCTGCAGGGATTAATATGTAACAATAAACATTACACAGTGCCTTCCATATACATCAAATACTCACAATCACTATAGATGAGATATATTCATAAAAAACAGCTTTTATCACAAACTGGCATGAGAGAAAAGAAACGCAGAAAGACAAGAGTCTCAGTGTCACAGAGGTAGGTTCTTCTTTCAGAGTTTCCACACACACATTACGTATCACGTTGACTCTTTGATGACTATAACATTTCAAGTCTGAATTTAAATCACACTCTGTGATGTTCTGAGAAGTTTATATCACTATAAGTTATCAAGAATTCAGATCAAGGCAGTAGAGCCACATTTTTGGTCACAAACATGAGACATCTATTAGAATTCTCCTTATTGTCAATCTGCCCCTTTCAAAAGTAGTATAATATGACTAAGGTGACCAGACATCCCACTTTTGGCAGGACAGTCCCGATTTTTAACAATTTGTCCCGCATCCCACAGTGTTTTAAAAAAGTTCCGATTTTTGGAAAGAATGCATGACAAGCTAGGGAATGGCGGGAGATAGACCAAGTATTTAATCAAACCCCACCCCCCCACCCCCAGTCAATGGTGTCCCGCTTTACCAATGTTAAAATCTGGTCACCTTAAATGTATGACTTATTTCACAAAAATCATAAATATACGAGGTTTGTCCAGAAAAAATGCAACCATTGTAAATATAACAAGAATGGATTGTGCAATGTCAATGTAACCTGGCAGCTAAGGAGAGTGGGTTGGAATGTGCATGCATGAACAATGATGATCTCACTGCACTGTACTCATCAGTGGGAGCACTAGACACTGTTGAGTGAGAATGTGTACAGGGTAGCTGTCACATTTAAAATGATTGAGTAAGTAGAGCAACAAACCTGCATCAAATTTTGAATTAAGCATAAACATTCCTCTGTGGAAACTAGTCAGATGATGCATAAGGAATACTACCCTCAACCATTCTTCATCAGTTGAGAGATGTAATACGACGAAAATGACCACAGCTATGGGCAACTGGTAATTGGCAGTTCATCACAACAATGCACCTGCCCATGCATCATGTCTCATGTAAGAGTTTTATGGCAAAACATCAAATCACCCATGACTTGGCCTTGCTACAGACCACATTTGGTTGGCACCCTGCTACTTCTGGTTTTTCCCAAAACTAAAATCACCCTTGAAAAGGTAGAGATTTCAGACCAAAGATGAGATTCAAGAAACTATGATGAGGCAGCTGATGTGTTTTCAACAGTGAAAGAGCTGTTAAGAGAACTATGTGAGGTCTCAAGGTGCCTACTTTGCAGGGGATTGATTGACATGTCATTGTCCTAGCTACAATATTTCTTGTATTGTGTATCTTCTTCAGTAAATGCCTCTACTTTTCATACTACACAGCTGGATATTTTCTGGACAGACCTCATATAGCCTGTAGAAAAAGTAAAATGGGCAGAGACCTCTAGGAATTGATTTCTTTAAGACTGCTTTTACAGTACTCTATGTAGTCTATTAAGAGCATTCACACTTTAGAGGAACAGAAAAAGAAATGTGATAGAGTCACCATCAAACAGTTAAAAATACTTTTTCAAAGGTTTCTGTCCAGAGCAAACATTCTACCACCTTCATGTGAACTAGAGGCGCAAAATGAGCCAATTGGAAACTCCTGAAATGTCCCAAGGGCATGTACAAGGCACCAGCAGTGGCCTGCTGGAGTACTCTGAGGGAGACGGGTAAGCCAGCCTCTGAAATAAAACCTCCTTATTCTGCAACAGCCCACAATTTCACCACTGACATCAGATGTGGGGTAATATTGAAGCCATTGGCTCACTTCAAATACATAACCTAAGGGAGGTAGCAAAGAGTCAGAACCACAGACCTCAGGAGTTTATAGTAAGTTGGAGACCATCTGTATTTACAACATCATGCATTGCATAATAAATGCAAAAACAAATGAGTGAATGGTTGAATGAATACCCAATTGCTAAGGGAACAACTGAAAGGAGGTGAATAATGTCAAGGTCTATTAAGGTTTCAAGAAAGAGGGCACAATTAAAGAAGTGTGTGAAGCTGCATCTGGCTCCCGCTCTCGCAGCCATTGGAGTACATTGAGCCACACAGAGACAGCGCTCAGGCTAGCGCGCGAACCAGACAGCAACTCTGTGGTCATGGAGGAAAGGTAGTGAAACACGGGCAAAGGAGAGCCTAAGAAGCCAAGAGGCAAAATGTCAGCCTATGCATTCTTTGTGCAAACTGGCCAGGAGGAGCACAAGAAGAAGCACCCAGATGCTTCAATCAACTCAGAGTTTTCTAAGTGCTCTGAGAGGTGGAAGACCAGGTCTGTGAAAGAGAAAGGAAAATTTGAACACCTAGCAAAGGCGGACAAGGCCCATTATGAAAGAGAAATGAAAACTTATATCCCTCCTAAAGGGGAAGCCAAAAAGAAGTTCAAAGGTCCTAATGTGCCCAAGAGGCCTCCTTCAGCCTTTTTCTTGTTTTGTTCTGAGTATTACCCCAAAATCAAAGAAAAGCATCCCAGCCTAGCCATTGGTAATGTTGCAAGGAAGCTGGGAGAGATGTGGAATAACGCTACTGCAGATGATGAGCAGCCTTATGAAAAGAAGGCTGCTAAGCTGAAGAAAAGTACAAAAAGAATATTGCTGCATACTGAACAAAAGCCCATGTAGCAAGAAAGTGAGCTGTCAAGCCTGAAAGGGCAAGAAAATGAAGGAAGATGAGGAAGACTGTGACGATGAAAAAGTGGAGGAAGATGAAGCTGATGATGATGATAAATTGGTTCTAGTGCAGTTTTTTTCTTATCTATAAAGCATTTAACCCCCCTGTATACAACTCATTCCTCTTAAAGAAAAAAAAAACAAAACTGAAATGTAAGACTGTTGTAAGATTTGTTTTAAAACTGTGCAGCGACTTCTTTAGTATTGTTAACACTACTAAATGTGTCTTTAGATAGCCCTGTTCTGATGGTATTTCCAATAGCCATTAACCTTGCCTGGTACAGTAGGCGGGTTGTAAATTGACATGGAAATTTAAATTAGGTCCTTGTTGGCACACAGCACAAATTAGTTATATATGGGGATGGTATTTTTTTCATCAGCTGTCTCTGATGCAGCTTATATGAAATAATTGTTGTTCTGTTAACTGAACACCACTCTTTAATTACAAAAAAAAAAATTGCAGCTGTTTTGTTGACATTCTGAATGCTAAGTAAATATAATTTTTAATTAAAAAAATAGTGTACATGTATGATTTCCCCAAGTTTTCTATCTTAAGTATTTATATTACAATTAGAAAAAAATTCTAGTATACGTATATCAAGTAATAACCCACTAGGTCTTGAATTAGAGGGAGTAGAACAGGGCTTTCCACAGGGGAGAGAACAAAAGCAAAGGTATAGATCCCGCCTGCCTGCTTCCACACAGTCAAGGTGCGTTTTCAGCCAAAGTGCTGTGAAGAATGCAAGAGCGAGGAGGGGAGACCAGATAGGGAGACCAACATAAAAATATATGAATTTGTACCATGTGTTGAGGGATTTTTAGTGCCTTGGAAGTATTTGGTCCATATTTCATAAGCAGTGGGGAATAATGAGAAGTTACTGAGCAAAATTGTAGCAATCAGCTCTACTAGAAGAAAGAACACTCTGGCAGCTACAAATTAGCACAGATGGGAGGGAAAAGTTGGAGAAGAGCAATCCATTAAGAGGTCACTGCAGTAGAGTTTAGCAGTTAGGAGGGTGCTGTAATACTCCAGCAGTAGCAGACTTCACTCTTCATCTCCTCTCCCAACCCAAACTACATACAGCAGTGGCCATGCATAGGGTCACAGTAGCAACAGAATCCCTCTGACCTGGTCAGTTTGTGAGAGTGGGAATGGAAGAGGAGGGGCTCACGTTTACCCCAAGACTTCTAAGCTAGGTAAATGGACATGTCTAACAAATGCTTAAAGCCAAAGTTGTTTTGAGGACACGCTCTGCTAAGGTCTCACAGTGGGAAGGCCTCAGGCAGTTCCAAGTACCTGGAAAGGACTGAGTAGGACAGTCAGGAGGTAAGAAAATGGTGTTGAAAACTTCCTTTTCATATTTGAAGTCTTGCATCTCCAGCCAGCTCCTCATAAAAGGATTAGTTGCCCAAAGGGTTTTTCCCTGTGCCTGCCTCATTGACAAGCGCAGCATTGGTCTATTCCTCAGGGATGTTTAATTTCCACCCTGGGAGTCCACTCAGATCCATTAAACTTCAAAACTGTTTCTGACAATGAACATTTTTAATCAAAGATAAAGGATTAAAAAGGAAGGGAAGAAGAAAGATGGGAAAGGTGAATTGACTGAGCACCTACCAAGTTTCATACACTTGCTAAATGCTTTAATTATGTTCTCTCTCAATCCTCTCTCTTACCTACAGGGGTGCTATCAGCACACTGCCCAATGTTGAGCTCTCGGCAAGGTCTGCAAGCAGGCAAGGTAGGCTCACTCACGAGCCTATTAGCTTTGCAATCAACAGTCACCCATATCCTCCTCTTCATTTAAGTTTGGTGGTATTTAATTACTGAAATAAGTCTATTTCACTGTTATTTGATCCATTTCCAACCTAATTTAAAATGTGATTACCAAATGGAAAGAAAAGGAATGCTGAGGCTAAAAAAAGAAATTGTAATTGAAAATTTTCAGGTTAAACCTAGAAAATATAAAAGTAATTTTCAAGGCTACCAGTGATTCCACACATGATGTTTAAGGCCTGGAGCCCTAATATCCACTGTCTACTGGTCTATCATAATATAATACTGATAACTTGCTTTTGATTTTGCACTAAGCCCTGAGGTTTCAATACCAATATTTAATTTCAATCCATCCTCAGTTTTGTTCTATCTAAACAATAGTATGAATTGATTTATGAATCACAGCATTTTTGAACACTTGGTTTATATCATCTTCAACCAATTTCTGTGAACAATGAAATGAGGAAAACATCTGCTCTCCAAAATGCTAGGCCAGGTGATATAACATCCTTTTTCCTCTTCCTTTTCCTTTTCTTTAAATAGAGGCCATCCTTGTTTACAGGATGAGGGCAAGAGGTAAAATCCTTTCGAAGAGGATGTAGTGTGTGATGTTGTTTTTAACATATTGTGTAAAATTGTCACACCGGCTGCCTCAGGAAATTTATCAACAAAAATGTAGCTAAGCTCTCATCTATGTCATAGTTACCTATGAGAAAGCTCAGTGGAACCTGGGAAATTAGGGAGAATCAGAGGCTCCAGAAAGATTTTTCTCTTAACTCATTCAGGCTGATAATCCTCTTCCTGAACCTATAACATGGAAATTACATGTTCCTAGCAGACAAGGCTCTTCTAAGGTGCAAATAAGCTGGTAGAGGATGAGGTAGAGAAGAAAAAAAAAAAGGCATTCACTGAATTTGTTCAGTGAATTCCTAATATAGCAGAACCCTAGTATGAATGCTTTATTTCTATCATTCCAATGAGAATACTGCAGCCTAAAGAGTCCTCTTTGCTCAGATTAAAAAAATAATAAATATAAATAAAAAATAATAATAATAAAGGCAGAGCCAATATACACAAGAAAATTCCTTTGGTCTAAAAATTCATGCTTTCCCCATTATTTTATCATGGGTATATAAGGCAGCATATGCACATTAAGATGAGTTTGGTCTTATGACAGTCCACAAAGCGAAAAAACCATTTATTATTTTGTAAATCACTGATCAAGAAAAAAATTTTGCCAATAATACTACGAACACCACCAATTGTAAGCTACATCCCAATTTCAGATGTTCAAGTGTGAATGAAGCTATGTATAATATATATCTTAGAATGGATAAAATATATAAGTAGAATAATCAAGTAGAAACAATTTTTTCAATTCCACAAAACGTCACAAATTTGGTTATTTTAGGATTTGCCAGGTATTTTAAGTCTTTAATAAATCATACTAATTAGTCATTTATTCAGTCAATAATTTATACATTTATTTAACTACTATGTGTTTAGCAATGTCTCTACCTCAGGGAGGAGTTATCAAAAATATCTTATCAAAAATAGAAATAAAGTTACCAAACATGTTGCCAAAAACATGTTATCAAAAACTAGTCAATAAAAAAATAAATCTTTAAAAATAAAAATAAAAAACGGGAATCAGGGATGGCTCAGTGTGGTTAAGTGCTCACTTTGCAGCCCTGGGGACCGAGGATCAAATCCCGGCCCTGGCCCATGTGGACCCATATGCTGAACTGGGGAGTGCCCCCCAGTTCAGTTCTCACAGGGGTGAGACCCCAGCCCAGTTCCTGCCCTGTGCAGCCCCACTCCCACCTGTGGAATGCAACTATGCGGAAAAACCGATGATGTGCAACTACGGAGACTGTTCTGGGCCCTCCTCCTTCTCTCTGTCTCTGTATCTCTCTCTCTCTCTCTCTCTCTCTCTCTCTCTGTCAAAAACAATAAAAATAATAATAATAAATCTTTAAAAACTAGTAATGTTGCCCAAAAACTAGTAATCAAGTAAGTGCTGCATGGAGTCAGTGCTCTGGGTGTGGGATAGAAGACTGCAAAGGTAAGAGGGAACCCAGGAAAGGAACCAGTTGTCAGTCTCTTCAAGGAAACAAGAAGATTGAGTCAGTTACTTACCTAACTTCAAATACAAAGCTCCCATATTTTATAATATGAAAACCAAATAAAGAGATCTTAAATAGGGGTATCTGTTCATCCTTCTTCACCATTTCAGAGTGGCACAGAAGTCCTTACAGCGGGGCATGCTTTAATTGGAACCTGCCCAGGCCTGGACTTTGCACATCACCACCTATACCCATCACATTCACTGGCTTGGTTTTGGGCTCCTGGAAAGATTCTGGACTGTCCCTTGGATGACCCACACCTCAGCATTTTCATTTGGCCGGTTCTGCTAGGACAAGATTCGCGTTTTCTGGGAGTGCACATGAACCCCCAGGAAGTCCTAGAAACCATCTGACACACTCTGAATCACTTGGCAAGGACACGGCTTTCTCCCTTTCAGATTTCTGTTCTGTACCAACCAGGGGTCTTATTGTAGCCTGATAGAAACAGTCATTCATTTAAGAACACCAAAGCCCCCTTTCTAGCCCATTAATGGAGACAACAAACTTTAAACCAATTAATAAAACAAAATCCCTAACTACCTTGTGAAAGCTGGGGAATTCTCTTCAGTCTACATATCCTGGATTAAAGTGAGGGCCAATGAATTGCCCCTAAAACATCACTCATGGCCTAAATATTGTGTCTGTTTACTGTTCTGTGAGAATGTGTTCCTTGGCTCCTCGTCAGTTGATTCTTTCATCAAATACTGGTGCTATGCACCTCTTGGTGCCAGGAACTGTATTAGCTGATGTAATATACTGATAAATAAGAATGAAATAATCAGTTTGCAAAGAGCTAGTGGGTCTAAATACTTAGATCCCACAGTTGGAAAAAATATGTACATGTATTAAATGCCAATTACAAGCTACTCTTTGCTATTTCACTTCTGTTATTGATTAATCTTCACCTCTTTGCCATTATTTGACAAATGAGGAAACTGAAAGATTGGACAGAAAAATTAAGCAATTTACAAGAGATAGACCTAGCAGGGCTCACATTTAAACCCAGGTCTCGACTTTAAAGTAATCATATAATCTTCTTACTAAAGGCATGCTGCTCACAGTATCTACTCAAAAGAAATATTGTGGTGCAGTAAGAAGTTCCTATCCTAAGCAGATTTGTATTGAGTTGTTTGGAACAATGTTGTGTCATTAATGGAAATTTGGAGCAAAAATTACAAACAGCTAAGCACAGTACTAGAGCTACAGTGCTCTGAACACTATTTAGTCTTTCAGTTAAATAGGCAGACAATTAAGACACCCTCATATTGATTTTTATTTGACAAAAGAAACACCATGGAGCCATAGTTTGATCATACAAGTATGCAAACATATATTTTCTCTGTAGTGAGGTAGACTTATTTTTTTTTAAGTTTATTTATTAATTTTTGACAGAGAGAGACAGAGACAGAGAGAGAGAGACAGAGACAGAGAGAACTGAACTGGAGGAATTCACCAGTTCAGCATATGGTTCCGCACGGGCCGGGGCCGGGATTCGATCCTCGGTCCTCGGTGCTGCAAAGTGAGCGCTTAACCCACTAAGCCACCCCGGCTTCCCCTAGACTTATTTTTTGAAGGGAAAAATTAAGCTATTAATACTTCTTTACCTTTGTATGTACTAAAGTTATGATATAGACATTTGATCCTCATTATAATGAATTCTGGATTCATAACAAATGATTGCTGCAAAGACACCAAGATAAAACTTAATCCAAAAAACTAGATTCCCTTGGATCAAAGTTAGCTGTGTAGCAAAGGGCTTGCCTACTCATTTACTTTCCTTCTCTCTGTTCCCTGTTCCACTAGAGGAGCTAGTTGAGACTGCTCTTTTACGCATTTTAGTTAAATGTATACCACTAAGACTCATGCATAACCTAGTGTTATATATATATATATTTTTTTTTTTTTTTTAACTGAACTGGGGGCCGCACCGCATTCGGAAAGCACACCCCAGCTCAGCATGTGGGTACGCCTGGGCCGGAGCCGGGATTCAATCCTCGGTCCTCGGGGCTTCAAAGCGAGCAATTAACCCACTGAGCCATCCCGGCTTTCCCAAGTGTTATATATTTTAAAAAGTGAAAACCTTTATTTCTCATAAGGAAGAACTAGGTATCAACTTAGATCTCCCTTGGACACTCTCTAGAAAGGCCCAATTACTGAAGTATGAACATTACTTTAGGGTGTGATAATTTCACCTATAACATGTTCCTACACACACACACACACACACACACACACACACACACACACCATACTCTCATTGAATAGTATTTGTTCACCAGATAGGTCCAAGTACCCACATAAATGCCACTGATCAGTACAAGGACATGGTTAAAAGCCTCCAGTCTTACTCCCCCACAGGAGAAGGTAGACAGGTCAGTACAACCCTGAGAACAGCATAACAGAAAGAAATGCAAAAGATTTGGGCCTCTGCTCAATTATTATTATTATTTTATGGCTGATAAGGTAACTTCTGGAAGTCTGTGGTAAGAATAAGCTAGCCTACTGAATCAGTCATTGTTAATACAATCCTTATTAGCTGTGAAGAAAAAGCAACTATGCCTTCTAAAACAGGAAGGAAAAATACTTATTTCCACTTTTTTTTCTTCTTTTTCTTTACCTCCCCTGGAAACCAGAATCACTATCACACTAGAATTGACTAATTTATCACTAGTCTCAACCTGTCCTTTTTATTTTACCGAGCTTCAGAATACATGATAAAAATGCATTTAGAGAACACAAAGTCCAGTAATTCCCTACAGCACAGCATTAAATTGTTATGGGCATCACTAATCAACAACCATAATAAGCCTAATTATAAATTATAGGTATCTAATTTCAGAAGACTTTGGTTTATAAATCCAAGACATTAACAACATTATTAACTTAGCTTCTAGAAATTATTCCTGGTCTGGAAACATCCTCCATGAGTTCTTGCCTCAGGTACTTGGCCTAGAAACAGTCCTGTAATCCAGATCCTTTCCTCAATTTGACAAGACCACAGGCCGTGATTCACTGGCATGAGTTGAGCATCTCTGAGAAGACACCTGTAGATTACCCACCCAAATCTCTCTTCTTATATCTGAAACATCCCCTTTGGGTATCAGACTTTTAAATTGCTTTCTAGTGGTCCTGGTGTGATTGTTTGTTTATATGAGTAGTTCCAGCAAATATGATAAAATCAAGCCCTATCAGTTTGACAAAGACATGAGGTAAGGGAGAATCGTGAAATGGAAAACGAAGTCTCAGAAAAGAAAGAAAGAAATCCACTACAGAATATATACAAGTGCATGGCAGAGTATGCAAGCCCCTTGCTTCCAGCTGTGAACCACTGTAACTGATGCTTTGGTTGAGTTTTGAACATTTCCGACTATAATTAAAATAACCGGAGTGTTATCTTTGCCAGGTATAAGTACTGGCATAAAAGAAGGAAGGAGAAACCACCATGGTCATTTGGGATGTGACAGCCCAGTAATGTCCTGCTGAGTTTTCTGATTTGTAAAACGCTCTGCACATGGGAACCTCTGAGCTCCCTTAGCCCCAATGTATGTCCATGATATATCACTGTGTGAATTTTCCTGACAAGGTGATGGGCCACACTTTGCACATTGGCAGGTTATGTAGATGTAATGGTGACAGTCACTGACTGATTTAATGCACAGTGTCCAAAAATCGCTGCCCTCTAGAGAAAATGAGTGGATAAGAGTGGCAAGCAGCAAGCCAAATTAGGGGGAAATGTTTGCTCCTCTGGCCTCCCATTCTTTGAAAGGCCTTTTATAGGAAACTACAAATCATTAAGGGGAGCTTAATTATGGATAGCTGCTTTAGCAAGTGTCACGAGCTTTTTTTCCCTGGAACACAGTGGTGATGGTGATTGTCAGCCATTCCTGACAATTACAGGACACTGAACATACATCAAGTATGATGGCTAGGAGGAACAGTCTTCCTGTTGAGAGAAAAGTGGTATAGCTAGTATTAGAGATTTATCTTCCTGTTTAAAGTTGTGACTTTATCTCAGAGCATATCAGCAGTGTGTACCATGGGATGGTGGTTTGATTATGACAATTTTTCTAAATGAGGTCATAACAGCACCTGCCACTCCCACTGACCTGCCCACAGTCTCAAGAAAAAGGGGTAGCTAATCCTCAACAGCCAGCCACCTTCAGCCAGAGCTAATGATGAACCCAAGGTTATCAGTATTAAAAAGAACAGTGGCTTCAGGAGATTTGGTTTATAGAATTGATGTTGATGCTAATTAGCTCTGTGACTTTGTGTAAATTAACTTTTCTATCCCTCAGTTTCCTCACCATACAATGAAAGAGTTAGATCACATGAGCCCTCAGAACCCTCCCACCTTTCATGGTTCTGTGATAATAATATAAAACCTCTAAACAGTATCATTGTATCATGTTTGCTTACTGTGCACCACACACCATACCAAGTGCTTTTCAAACATCACACACTTTACAACAGTATGATATTATTCCCACTTTACAGGCAAAAAACAAAAACAGGGGAAGCTGGGATGGCTCAGCAGGTTAAGCACTCACTTTGCAGCCCTGGCGTCTGAGGATCGAAGCCCAGCCCCGGCCCATGCAGGCCCATGTGGACCCATGTGCTGAACTGGGGTGTGCCCCCAGTTCAGTTCTTGCTGGGGCCTATGCAGGAGGCTCCCAGCCCAGTGCCTGCCCTGCGCAGCCCTGTGCCCACCTGTGGAGTGAAATTATATGGAAAACTAATGCTGTCAACTATGGAGACTGCTCTGGGCCCTCCCCCTTCTTTCTGTCTCTGTCTGTCTCTCTCTCTGTCAAAAAACTATAAAATAAATCTTTAAAAAACAAAAATAAAGACTCAGAGATTGGGCTTACAAAGGGTTCTATCCTGCTTATATCATTTTAAATCTTTTTAATCAAAAGGTGTGCTTTATAACATTCCACTTTTGGGTGCCTCCTCTTGTTAGAGAGCTAAATAAAAAAACAAAAAAGGTATGCTCTGTTAAAAATCCACAGCAGGTAACCCCCCAAAATCACACACACAAAAAGACTAAAAATAGTCTATTTATAACTATTATATTTTACCAACTGATGACTTTAGTTTTTAATCTGCTTTTTAAACTGCCAAATTGAGTGAATAGATTTATTATTTTAAACACAATATTGCACAAATCTCAATGATTTCTCTGACAAGCCTCTAAGATGTATGAGCAAGAGCAACCTTAAGAAAACTAATCTGTACCTTGTGTTCAGAATCTTAGGAGAGAGGATGCTGGGATAGCTCAATACATTGAGCGTTTGCCTCGCAAACACACAGTCCAGGGATCAAATCTCAGCCCATGCAAACCCATATGCTAAACTGCAGGGCAACTGGTAACCAACCACCAGGATGGCACGAGAAGGTTCTCACTTCTCATGAGAGTGGCCCCTAGTTCAGGTCCCACCCATGCAGCCCAACATCCACCTGTGTGGAATGAAAACTAATAATGTACAACTATGGAGAGTGCTCTGGGCCCTCCCTCTTCTCTCACACTCTCTCTCACTCACCTTCAGGAAGGAAGGCAGGAAGGAAGGAGGAAAGAAAGAAGAAAAGAAAATCTTAGCCAGAAATGACTCCACTTCAAAGTCAAATTTTCACCCACCTGTTATTTCCAACCAGCATAAATATGAAAAGGCAAGATTTTTACCAGTTAAGCTTAATAAGAACTTTTAGCTTTAATCTGGTTGCCACCTGCTGGCTAAAAGACAAAAATCTTCCTTCTGCAGCAAAAACTGCTTCATAACTCAGATGGACAAATGTAAGCAAATGAATTCTCTATCATTAATAAAGCCAATTTGGGTGACAACAGGTTATCTTCTAAAGGGAAAAGAAAACTAATATATAACATGCCTACTATATGCCAGGTACTGTGTTAGATGCCTCAGATATATTATTATATTCAATCAGCCCTCAACTGTGTGACTGACCTAAGTATCAAAACCACCACTTAAATACTGACCAATATAAATACCACCATTTTCACTTGCTTCAGATTCCATAACTAAAAAACAGCAAAAAATTCAAAATCAACTCTCATTCATTCATCAGCTTTTCTTCATCATTAACACATGCTTTTTTCATTCTTCCATGATTCTTACCTACTGTGGTATGTCCAAGTACTCTTACACTGCGCAAAAAGCACTGGTGAGCTGACGATTAGCAGTAGAGATATACAGCTCACTATGCAGTCACAGAGCCTTCATATTTCATGTTAAGAAGAGATAAGCCATATAATCACTTTATAAGTTTGGAAGAGCGAGCCATCAATGATTAGTCAAAGTAAGGTGGAATAAAAATATGTGAAAGTCATCAATGAAAACAAATCAAGAAGATAAAAAAAAATAGCAAATTTTAAATTATAATTTCATTCAGTCCTTTAGCAAAAAAAAATTGGGGGGAAATGGGTTAGACATTTTTCTTTGACCCATTTAGGAAATACCTGTGCACCCATTGCCTATGGCTATCAGCACTGGGTACCAAGTGGCACATACACAGACCAGCTCCTGGCCTCACGGAGCTCACTATCTAGTTGCCAGATACCAATATAAAAGAAAGCTTCAGTATTCAGAGCACCTTTCTCATTTACCATATCATGTGTCTGAGAGAAAATAACAATGGCTACTGTCTTAGTGTGCCGAACACTATTCTAAGCACTTTACATATGTTCACTACTAATTTAGTCTTTATACCACTGCATGAAATAACTGGTATCTTTAATCTCTTTTATCTATACAAGGGTATAAGATTTGCCTAAATTCACACGGCTATCTTAAGTGATGGAATGGTGTTCAAATCAAGGCACTTTGCTCCATAGTTCATAGATTTAAAGACTGGGCTATGCGGCCTCTAAGAGAAATATGATGATCACAAAGGCTTCATAGAGTCACAAAACCTTCATGATATTTCACAAGTTAAAAAGAGACAAGCCAGATAGATAATCACTTCATAAAATTGGCAGGGAGAGCCATCACTTTAGTAAAAGTAAAGTAGAATAAAAATATTGTAAGACCCATTAATAAAAACAATTTCAAACTCTATTGTTTCAAAAAAAACAGGAACATAATAGCCAGGTGATTTATCAGATGTTGCACATTTAAATAGCCAGAAATAGAATTTCCTCTTCAACCATTAGTCCAGTTCTCAACTACTATCACGTTGCTTCTGAAACTAAGAATAATGATAGAACAAGCACAGAGAATATGAGTCTTCATCCACGTCACCTAAGGTAAGTCAAGATCAGGTTGTTGGGAACAGAACCTGTAGCAGTTTAGAATATGAAGTGGGCTTATTCCAACATAAGCTGAATGAAGGCTGTGAGTTATTTCTGGACATAGCCCAGGCTCTGAACTCCTCCTCTGTCTTGGAAGTCCAGCATCTCAGAGAGGCCTGGCACAAAGTGTTAATAACAACTGTGTAAGTGAGGAGAAGTGATTAACTAGATATCTCAGTCTCTGTCTTTTGAATATGTATGTGAACTCCATTTACATGGTTTATCAAATTAGAATGATAAGCTTCAGGGGCAAATTCAAGGGACAGCTTTATGGTCTGGAGTCAATTGGAAAGATATGAGAATTACAATCATCTCCAAACATCTTTCTGGAAGTAACACCTACACAAAATCATTATCCTTAAAGTTTTACTTGGAAGTTTTAGGAGGAATAACCTATATTATATAATAACCATTTCTCACATTCATCTAAAACTACCATAATTGGACGGTATAAGTTACCACTAGCATTTACCACTAATGAAACAAAATATTGACACTGAAGGTGATATGTGCATAATGACAGATAGATTACACAATTCACCTACCCAGAATTAGAAAAGACATTGAGTCATGGCTAAAGTGGTCACCAGTAAGACCTAAAGGAATCGAATGTGTTTTGAGTGGCTTTATGTTTTTCTTATTTTTCCACCATAGAATAATGTTTGTTTTCCTTTACAATGCCTTTGGGAAGCAGAAAAAGAAAAATGCAAGTGGAAAAAGGAAACGAATAGATGATGTCATAAAGAATTTTACAGGGAAAGCCGGGACGGCTCAGCGGGTTGAGCGCTCGCTTTGAGGCCATGAGGACCGAGGATCGAATCCCGGCTCCGGCCCAGGCAGGACCCACGTGCTGAACTGGGGAGTTCCCACAGTTCGGTTCTCTAACTGTCTCTGTCTCTGTCTCTCTCTCTATCTGTCAAAAAGTAAAATAGAAATAACTATG
>PVKE010035629.1:0-16794 GCA_004027555.1 Craseonycteris thonglongyai
GAGCTGTTGTGGGCTGGTGCCCTGCTCTCACCCCGCCCGCCGGGAAGTGCAGCCGCCCTGCTCCACAGTCCCTGTTCCACTTTAGGCTCTGTGATCTGATTAGGGCACTGCGTGCTGTCCCTTGAGTTCGGATGTTAAATTGTCCACAGTCTTGTGGGGCTTCCACGCTCCCTAGGTCTCGGCTTCCAGCCCGCCCTCGGTCCAGCTCCACTTTGACCGTAGTCCCCCAACCCCCCTTTGTTTTTACCAGCCCCGGGCCGCGCTCCGAGTCTCTGTCCCCGAACTGCTGCTTCCCTTTTCCTCCCGCTCTCCCCTTTTTTCTCTAACCTTTGTGTGTTGTTCCGTGTTGTGTGGTTCTCTTAGTTGAGGTTTCTTCTCAGGGTTTCCCCTGTGGATTCCCCTCTGTTCACAAGGCCCTTCCCAGGCAGTTATCGGCATTCTCCTCTCATGCCGCCATCTTGGATCTCTTTTTTTCTTTTTTAAAGGTTAAGCAGAAGTTTATTGGAGAGATGAAAAAGCTCTCAGGAGCAAGACGGGGCACCGGAAAGTGGAATGGCCCTTGCTGATTTTTTAACTGTCATACAGAACCATTCCAATTAGTTTTTAATTTTTTTTTTATCAACCTAACTCTTTTCTTCAAGAAGTTTTCCCAGTGTTCTGGGATGTCAGGCAACAAAGTTTTAGAATTAGTCAAACACGTTGTTTAATTGAAAGACTTAACAGTGATAAATACTTTGTTTTTAAGGAAAGAACTGGAAAAGCTACGAAAAGATTTGGAAGAAGAGAAGACAATGAGAAGTAATCTAGAGGTAATTAATTTCTCCTGACACTGAGGTTGTCGTCAGCATAAACTAGATGTGTTTGGTTTTTTTTTCAACCCAGCTGGGTGATTGAGTCCACTACAAAATATGCTATCCTGGACACTTTCTGCTGCTTGGGAGCCGTTTAATTTAATTTCTTGTTGACTCCCTCTCACATTCCATTCATTCATTCAGCAAGTGTTTTTTGAACACTAATTCTGATTGCGGCGCATGAACAAAACAGACATGGTTCTTGCCTCTTAAAGAGTATCTAGTTCTAGATCTTTTTCACTCAACACTGATTCTTTTTTGAGTTCTAGTTTTTTATTTGTCCCACAGTTTAACTTTTCTTTTTGTATTTTTCCTAGGGGCAAAGCTGGTGGTGGTGGGATGGTTTATACAGGGTAGCCCAAAAGTAGTTATAAAATATAGTGTTAATTGTTCTGAGGTTATGATGAAGCTCGATTCTTTCTGCCTACACAGTAAAGAATTACAGATCAGCTGGACATAGCAAAGCAGTTTTATTGAAATATATTTCAAGAGAGAAACAGGCCAAGTCAAGAGAGTAAAAGCCCCGATGCACTTGGGGTTTGGGTTTTATTTCTGACCCAGAGCCATCTCTGCTAGAGTGAAGTATAGACTTAGGTCATTTGATTGACATGTATTAAGGCTAAGATTAAGCCAAGGGCAAGGTTTAACATTCTGCTCATGCATCAAAAATCAGGTAGTTCTGATTGAGGTCTTACTCACCTTTTTTCAGGGAGGTTTTAACATAATAATTCATCTCCAAGGGCTGGGTGTGGGAGTCCCTGGGGAATTGATATGGGTGGTCGGTCACCTTTTGCCCCTCCTTGTCACTCATGACTATCTTCCTACTACTTAAGGATAGTTTACTTGCATTTATATTGTTTATTTACATTTGTTTAACACTGGTTAATCTTGTAAGTGCTCAAAATGTCTTTCATCAACTTTATGACATTCCTTGAAACCCTCCAGTACACTGTGACACACAGTACAACACAAATGCCAGTCTGTTGTGGTGAATTTTATTGATTCAACAGTATACCTACTTTGGGGCCACCCTGTCATTTACTGACTTTGATTTCTCACTGAGAGTTTATAACTATATAACTTTATAACTGTAATGTTATTATCTTCACTCTGCTGATGACTGATCATTTCACTTATTTTCTTTATTAACTTTTTTTTCATCCTCCCTGACTTCAGTTTCCATTTGTAGTCATCTCTGCAAGTGTCAGAGAAAGTGTGTCCTGCTTTTTTTCAGAGGCTGTTTGCATTGTGTATTTAAGTATTTTATATTCCTCTCTCTTTTTACCTTGCCTCATTACTTGTTTGTTTAGTTAGCAGTGTGTAACAGGACTTTCATTAAAAAATTGAGCTCCTCTTACAACTTATGCTCCTGACTTTCAGTTCTAAGCCCATGTGAATTAAGCTTAACACTTTCTATACATTATCTCATTTGGACTCACAGAACAACTTGTAAAGAGTGTTGATCCTATTTTAAGGGTAAGGAAACTAAGGTTTAGAATGATTTTAAGTCACCAGTGGAGCTGAAATTTTTAACTGAATCTGCCCAACTTCAGAACCTTTACTCTTAGGGATTATGTTGTACTGTTCTTTCAAGTGCTCACATTGTTTAAGATTATTCTGACAGAAACAACTGTAATTTCTTTTCTTTTGTGTCACCTGCCATTTAGGAACTTACGTTGTGACACTTTCTTCTATTAATCTTTTTAATTTTATATTACACCATTGAAAATTTTCTGTACACACCATTGGTTTTTAGCACGGAAAATCAGTATCTGGAGGCTTGAAAGTATGATCAGATCTTAATGACATAAGATAAAATAAAGATATTTTATCTGTTGCTCAATTTATGTTTTGTATTTTAGGTAGAAATAGAGAAGCTAAAAAAAGCAGTCCTGTCTTCCTGAAGTGGCACAGACCCAGTATTTGAATGTTACAGTGATTCAGAAGCAACACTGTGAACTTCAATGGACTTACTATGTAACAGTAACAAATGCAATGTTGTAATAAAGAAATATGGGTATATGACTATAATACCTAGGGGGAGGGAGAATTTTTTTTATATATTTTGTTTTGCCAATATGAAAAAAAAGAGGCCTTATTTCTTATGTGCTGGGATTGCAAACTTCTTTTTAGTTTGCTTGAAAATACTACTGAATCTGTATAAAAAAGGAGAGTTCACAGTAGTTTTTTTATTGAAACTTGTACTATTATTTTTAAAGAGATCTATACTATAAATATGGTGATATCTTTACAAATAATCTGTAAATTATACTATTTGAGAGAGACAAATTAGCTTTATAGCAACTACAGTCACCATTTTTCCCATACATAATACATAAGGGATATAAACTTTGTGTCTGTGTGTATATATATATAATTCCCCCCCCCCCCCTTTTAGCTTCTTACCCAAGATTACACTGTTGTGCCTGTTTGTTTGCAGTGCTGTTTATACTCTGGGTGATGAAATAGGAGTTTCCTATCTGTATACCAGATTATTCACCCATGCTTAGAGTAATAACTAACAAAATAAAATAATTTCTTCAGCTTTTAGAATATTTTATATTGCTTGCACTATAGGATTCATAAAAGGAATTTAGTTAAGATGTATTGAATTGTTAAATATATTTGGGAAAATATGAGCTATATTTTAAATTGATTAGATCTAAAGAACTAAAAATGTCAATTTAACCCTTAACATGTTGTGCCTAGATACTACAGCACATACAATATACAAACACCAGCCTTATTGCAGTGCTGTTTTTCTTATTTTACCGGCTTAAATATTACTCATTTCATGATTTTCTGATTTCATTTTTTATGTATCTCCTTCTGATTTTTAATAATACTAAAATGAGGATAACAAAACTTGGAATTTTCAGTTTAGTGTGAGGTTTCATACTTTTGACAACTTATCATTATGTAAATATTCAGGTTTTACAATGTGTAATTTACTTAATAGGCCAAACTAAGTGTTGGAGATATTTTGGACTTTCATTTAGAAATCAACTTTATAAAGAGTGTTACTATATCATAAAATTTAACATTGTACCTTATTTAAAACCAAATATAGTTGTTTTCTATATTCAAAATACATTTTCACAAAATGGATGAATAAGCAGTTTGTTCTTTCAGAGTCATGAAAAGTTGAAAAATTTTAAATGTTATATCTTAAAATGTGGGTTTTAATATTAAAAGTAGAAATTTTACTTTTTTTCATTTGCAAAATTAGATTTTAAGCTTTATTACAGCAAATGAGTTTCAGATTTTGAGTACTATCTATCATGCTTCCATTTTATATTATTTTAAAACACCAAACCAATATTTTCCCTTTAAGTTTTGATCTTATTAAATTGAAATCTTGTTAATGAAATTTTGTCAGGTCATTTCAAATTAAAGGACTGAAGTAGAATATGATAGAAATTCCAATACATAATTATTTAATGTTAAATTTACAACTTACATCAGGGTTTTAGGGGAACCCTGATTGTATTGAGTATGTGCATTTTAATTCTTTAAAGTCCTTCGGCTCTTCTGATGAGGTCACTACTGAACAAAATTGTTTACTTCTACTAATGTTTTTAAATGATTTGTCAAATGAATGATTTCCTTCTTAAATAAATTAGATCTTATTTTCTTTTAATGATTAGAAGTCCTTGGGTAGAAATAAAAACAAATGTATCATAGAAATTACCCTCTAGCTTTTCTGTCTGGATAAATCTATTAAGTGAGCCCACCTTATCCTAATAATGAGGAGGGGGAAGTTTCCAGCAGCTCTCAGGCTGTTCTTAAAAACTTCCATTGGTTATTTTCTTACTAGTACATAAAATCAAAGATGGTTGTGAGAGTAGAAATGCATTTAAAGTACAGGGTACAGCAGAAATAAGGTTCACCTCTTTTTTTATGGGCTGATAATCTATACCAAATTTTTTATTATAAAATCATGAGCATGTAATTCTGTAACATAACAATATTACAGTCAAGCACACTATACTGCTTAAAAAAGAGTGTTACTTTTACCGGACCCTATCTATAATTGCTTAGGTACTTCCTTAGAATAGAAAAGTAATTAAAATTCTTTCTGTTTTTCTGCTTTTGACCAAATGCTAAAGAAAAGAAAACCAAACTCAAACCCAAAGGGAAAACTGATTATTTTAATCAAACAGTTTACCAGTATTCTTGATATGGGAATTTTATTAATTTCTATTCATAAAGTTTATATCACAAAATGGTAGGTAATAATAGCCTTACTTGGGGATAAATCATTATTACTTTTTCTCTCTTAAGTATAAATGACATACTTAGAGGTGAACAGCATGGAATCTGTCATTGCCAAATCATTAGTGAAAGTATGTTCAGGTTTGCTATTCTTTGAAACACAATATTACTAATTTTTCTAATTATATTTCAATATGAGGAGTAATATGTATGTGTGCATGTGTGTGACCGCTAAGCTTCTTTACAAAATTTAAATCTGAAGATAGGAGGAGAAATGGACCTGATATAATAGATGGTTCTCTTTTATATACTTTTTACTGTGATCATAGAAAAAAAGACCAAAGTGCTCTCTAGATGTTTGGTAAACATTTTATGCTTGCATTTAAACTTGAAGTGTATGAATAGAATGAGACAATCAGTTAAAATCAGAAATGAGAAGTGTTAAAAAGTTAATGGCCTTGTTTTGCTGTAGCAATAAAATGACCAAGTGCAATGACTTGATTTAATAAAATCATTTTTTTAAAGTTGCTGCTATGAATATTTTTAGCCATAAAATTTTACCCTTGTCTTTGCCTGATTTACCTTCAGTCACTATTATCTAATGCAGTTGGTGGTGTGGTATTCTAACATTCTAGGGCAGGGATAGGATATTATATATGGGGAAACTCGGAAACGCAAAATTCCCTGACTTGTTTACAGGTGCTGTAAAAAAAGCATGCTTCTCCTTCAAAAAGAAAAATGAATAAAAAATAGTATTGCCAGTTGTGTCAGTCTTTATTGTTTATATTTTATTACCTTTTGCATATGCTTATTCCAGAATATAATGGAAATTATATTACTTTGAGTTTTCTAAAAAAAGAAATGGTATAAACAGTAAAATGAAAACATTAAAACTTTAGACTTGTATGACACTCCCTAAACCTTTTTAAAAAAAAAGGATTTATTGTTTTTGACAGAGAGAGAGATGGGGGAGGGCCCAGAGCAGTCTCCATAGTTGTACATCATCTGTTTTCAACATAGTTTCATTCCACAGGTGGGCAAGGGGTCTCCCGCTTAGGAAGCTTGCCCAGGCAGTAACTGAACTGGGGTGGGAAGCACAATCCACATTAGCATATTGGGTCCACATGGGCTGGGGCCGGAACTCAATTCTTGAACCCCAGGGCTGCTATGAGAGCTCTCAACACGCTGAGCCATCCTGGCTTCCCCTCCTAAACCTTCTTGAATCTGTTTTTCACTTGGAACTGTGAGATAATATTTCTACCTCACAATAATATTGGGAGAATTTGAAATGATTTAAGTAAAGTATCTTATAGAGTGCTTGGCATAGAGTTAGATTAAAAAAAAAAAAAAAATGGAAGCTGCTCTTTTACTTTTCTGAAAAACATTTCATAGTGATGGATCTGATTAAGAAAAAGGAGACTTAGCATTTCCTCTCCCCCTGTTGTTGAATACAATGCCCCTTTCTTTGGGGGAGCTACTTATTTCATTTGTATTGTGGTAGACTCCTTGTTAACTGGAACTCAACCAATCAGCAAGTGATGAGAAGGCCGGTTGCTTGAGTTCTGGTTAACGAAGAGTCTTCTTCAATTTATTCAGGATCTGCCAATCCCCATGGGTGTTGGTTAACTAGGAGTCTACTGTATATTCAAAATGGAGCTGCTACTATCTTACAGATTGCCTCCTGACCACTTGATGATTAGCTCAAGGGAGAGTGCTTAGCCTGACTAGTCTCACCATGGGATTTCTCCACAGGTACATTCTTCTGTCATCTGGAAAAAGCTGATTTGAAAGTACAAAACAATGAACCATAGAGAAGGTAGAAACAGAATTCACAAGGATTTTTTAAGTGATTGTAAGCCATTCCTGATCCCTAGCTATGCACCATTGCTTTCTTCCTTAAGCATAAATGTGCTGGGTTTCTGAACTTAATTGGACATCCTGCTAAACATGAAAAACAAGGTTGAGTCAGGGAGACATCAAGGCCCATGGACTGTTGTTGAAAATTTGCCACGTGTGTGACTCCAGGCTTTTTATAAATTCACTGGAAGATCTGAATCAGAAAAGGGATAAGACAGCGCTGTGAAGCAATATGGAAAATAAGTGAAAGCCACTGAAGCTAAAGACTTAGTTTGAAAACTTCTGCTTGCATCTTATTGGCCTTTATGAACACTAGGCATAAATTAAGCTCTGGCAGGTAGCAGGGTGTGTAAAGTTTTGTATTACAGAATTTTAGTGTCCCAAGGGACATTAGAGATGGTCTAATCCAGCCCCTGTGCAGATGGCTTTGTCTAAACATACAATTTTGTGGATTTGACCCCATTCTAGGAAATAAAAACAGATAGCAACTTAATTCAAATGGATCTAATTAAGCTTTATTACACTCCATTTAAGATTCAAGAGACTAGATTGGGTCTGGGTATTAAAATAGTTTTCTGAATTGTAACATTGCTTATTTTACCATCATCACCTTTATTGTGAATATGCTTGTGTAGGAAAATAAATTTAGAAATAGGTACCTATATTTTTTTCTATCAGAGAAGGTATTGTTTTTCTTTTACTACTGTTAAGAGGTATTCTTTCCTGCCAGGTTACCAGTGTTACTATTCAGCTACATTTCAGTTCCTAGAAAATTGTGTGAATAAAGTTATTAGAAGTAAAACTATATTTTAAGTGCACTGAGTAACTTATTTTTTTAATAAAGGAAATCACTTGTTAATATTTCATAGTATATTTATAGAAGTAGTCCTCAATATGAATTAAACAATACAAATACTTACAATCATATATGACAGAATGACACTTTTATCCTCTCCCTGGAGACCAACAAGAAACAGTACTTAGTAGATTAAAAAAGATTTAAGATGAAAACATCCTCAAATAAGGCAGCAACTGTGATTTGTAATAACAAAAATACCTTTCAAACACTGAAATTTGTCATAAAATGGACAGCCTGAAGTCTGACAAGTCTTCCCAGACTCTACCACATGTAGATTTCTCTGACATGTCCGTATGATCCTCTTAGGCCCAAATCTATGTAGTAGAATGTCAGGGCATGTGGAACGAAGCCACACTAACAGAGCCCATTAATTTGAACCCTGGGAACCAGAGGGAGGTAGACATGCCCTTAGGAAAGTCAACAGATGTGATGACCTTGGTGTTCTATCTACTGTTCTGAATTAAAGCAATAGTCCTCTCCCTCCTGCTCCTCCCTGTACCAGTCAGCACATTGCTGACACTCTTCAGAGGTGAATAATCAGACACAAACCACATGCGTCTTTATAGGTGAGCTGTCCTGAAATAAGATTCTGCAAGTAGAAACCCCTATGTCTTGAGGGAAATTGACAAGATACATAATGCCAAGACACGTTTTTGTTAAGTTATAGAACATTAGGATAAAGAATGAATAATGACCATAAAAGAAAATGAAAATTAATTGACTAATCATGCCATAAATAAGTAGGAAATGTATTAAAGCTCTGCCACTAAAAAAAAAAAGGCAGTTAAGGCCAGGAGGGATCATAGCTGTTATTTTAACTACTTTACTCAAAGCTTTAGAAAATGTATTTTTGGAATTCACCATAACATTAAACCTGATTACCACAGACTGACTTTACCTGTTACTTGCTATTGAAAGATTTTTCAGTCTTAATGCATTCTATGAAGTGATGAGGGGAAAAAACTACCATGTTGACAGACAGGCATGGCAGGCAGGGCTGAGCACTTTCTTTACTGGGAATGTGGTGCTGGAGAATACAATGACAGTTTGGTTACTGCCTTGATTCCCAGGACACCAACGGGCCTACTCACTATTGCACTTACACCATCAATGAGATATCAATAGTGATAGTAGTAACTAAGATCTTAGATCTATCATGAAAGTAATTTTGACCTTGTGGACCACATTTTAAAAACTGCTGACCTAAATAACCTAGTATGATCCCTAAGATAATCAGAGAATATGTTGATCAATGAATGACATAGAGATGTAGCTGCACCTCTTCATCCCTGGTCTTTACCCTCCTATCTTTTTCTTTTCAAGGATTCAAGTTGAAATAGCTTCTCATAATTAACTGCTATCATGCCAACTGTTACAAAATAGCCACACTTCTAGGGGCTCTGCTTAGGCTTTTAAAATGCTTTTAACACATACTAGGCTTTAAGTAGTCAGGGTAATTACCCTAAGATTTGTAGTCAATATATCTGTACTCTCCTCATGTAGGTATGTCAAATACTAATAGCCTGTACCAAGCACTGTTGCAAGTAACCTGTTTAAACCTATCATCCATCTGTCTCATTTGGCATCTGTATCATCTATCTATACTTATCTATTATCATCTATCTAATCATCTGTATCTATAGCTATCTTCTACCATCTACCTACCAAAAGAATCTCAACGATTCTATTTGATAGGTACTATCATTTTTCCCATATCAGGAAACCAGCTCAGAGAAGTTGAGCAACTTGGCCAAGGCCATTAAGCTATTAAGAGATGGAATGAAACCCAGACAGGCTGGTTTTGAAGCCTGTGGTCTTAATCATATTCTGTCCCTATATAGATAATGTATAAGAAATAAAAAACTTGAAGTGGGAAAGTTTTCTAAGTTATTTTATTCTCTCTAATGCTCTGGTATCAAATGTTTCCTTTGGTAAGGGAATTAGACTAATTTACAAAGTCCATTTTCAGTGATCCCATAGTTTGTTTAGATGCCTCTATGTGACACGATCACACATAATAAAGATTTTAAGGAACATTATTTCTTAATATACATCTATTAACATGATTTTTGTGGCTTTCAGCAAACATGAAAAACAAGAACCCTACTTAAACTTTCATAAAGAAAATGACCACTAGGTGGCAGACAGATAAAGCTCAGCTTCTTTTGTGCGGCTTGAGCAAGCCACAAATACCTGCAGAAGCTGCAAGCATTAATAAAATCATGACCTGCTCCCAGCCCACCAAATTCACCCAGAACTGAGACCCAACCACCTCATTCTCCTGGCCCAGCCACTTCCCTGCTAACTTTCACATGATTAATTGAAAGGCCCGAGGGAATCAGGCTTTGAAAACTTCTGAAAGTTAGTAGCTGTGTGAACTTGGAAAATCGGTCAAATCATGTCACTTTATAAGAGATCTAAAAAAATTACATTTTAAAACTTTTCTGTCTTTCCTCAGAGAAGTTTGAGAAAGGAGGCCTTGAGCACCTCCTTTTTTTGTTTTCCCCAGGGAGAACAAGCATATCCCAGCAGCAACAAAACCAACTTGCTCTTATTGTTCAAGTTGGATGTTGATGCCATAAAGGCTTCTTTGACCCCAAGTCATTTCCGAGGGTGCACCGCCCTGCCTCACACATGTGACTTGCTTGCCCTTGGTTCTCTGGGAGCTGCTCCCATTTCCTTGGTTTGTCCTGCAATGTGTTCTTATATTAACCAGGACAAAGAACAAAATGCCTTCCACGATTGCTTATGTAACAAGCTCACTTGTGCTGTGGGCTTCTTAAGGTTCTGGTGGAATGGCTCTTATTTTGCCAAGTCTGTCCCCCGCCCCCCCTTTCCGGGATCCTAGTTTATAATTCGCATAGAGTGGGAGTTTAATGTTATAGTTCAGTGTAGAGTCCATGGTCCCATGACCATGTCTGAAAAAGCCAATCCATTTTCAGCTCAAATCCTAAGCAGAAAATGACTGTTCTTTCCAAAAAGTGGTTAAAATGTCTATCTCATGGTGATGACATGACTACAGGGTCAGAGAAATACAATTCTACCCCAGAAAGGACAGGAAAGATATGGTCATCTGAAAGACTTTAGACATTGGAACACATGATGTAGGATGACTGAGCAAGAGGACATCACACAGCTCTTTCCACAAACCAATAAAATAACAGCTGCGTTATCTGTAGTGCACTTTGGGGAGAAGCAAATCCTTCCATGGAAATCCATTGGTCAAGGCTTAGAGATCAGACAGTTATTTTGAGCAAGTGACAAAACTAACAACTATCTGTGATTCATAACAGTGATACAGGTCCCAGAGTCTGACAAAAATAACACCAGGAACACAAAAGTATTCAGATGGACATAGGATCATTTCATTCTCTTTAAGAGCACCACCTATTGGGAAGGAAATGGAGAATGAAATAAAATAATGTATATTTATTTTAGTCCATTGCATATGGACCAAACAGGAAGTTCTAGGTAAGTAGAAACTTTCATAGTATTACCACTTTTGAAAATTTGTGTTTGGCTTGCTTGTGTTGCCGGGTATTGCAGTGGGTAAATGGTGGGCAGATTGCAGATGAGAAGTGGCAGGGCTGGCAGGAGACCTTGGGTACACAGCCACAACTGAGGGCCAGGTGGGCAGCTGTTCTGCGATAGCTTCTTGAAACACTTCTTTCTTGTTGGCCTTCAGTTCCCTCAAGTGCAGTGGTGTCTTACTGAGCACTTCTTTCCCCTTCTGTCCCTCCCCTTCCTGTGACCTAGTGAGAGTTCCAGGGCTTCCTGGAGGCTCTGTGATTTCTGGTGAGCTCTGGGCAGCCCCCTGCTTTGGAGCAGCAGGCTGAGATTTTTGGTGACAGCTTTTTACTGTTGCTCATTGTCCCTTCCAACAGGTGTGCAAGTCTTTAACACCCTAGATTAAAACCCTTGGGCGAAGCTGGGATGGCTCAGCGAGTTAAGTGCTCGCTCTCCAGCCCCAGAAACCAAGGATTGAATCCTTGCCTCAGCCTGTGCGGACCCATATGCTGAACTGGATTGTGCTTTCCATGCGGGAGGCCCCCAGTTCAGTTCTTGCCCTGTGCGACCACTGCCCACCTGTGTGGAACAAAATCATGTTGAAAACTGGTGATGTACAACTGTAAAGACTGCTCTGGGCTCTCCCCATCCTGTGTTGCTCTTTGTCTGTCTGTCTCTGCCTCTGTCAAAAACAATAAATCTTAAAAAAAACTAAAACGGAATTCTGACTGATGACAATCTTTATTTTGTACTTTTTGTTAATTACAAATATTTTCAATGTAAAAACTTGGGAAATATCAGAGTACAAAAATTTCCCATAAGCCCAGTAACCGGAGAAGAGGTTGCAACCACTATATGTAATATTTCATCACTGGACACTTTTATTGATTTTTTTACATCATTATATATTCCTTAAAATATGAATTACATGCTGTATAATATTCTATTGCATGGTTATGATATAATTAAGGTGAGCAGATTTTAACATTGGTAAAGCAGAACACCATTGACCGGGGTGGGGGTGGGGGGTTCTTGATTAAAAATTTGGTCTATGTGGAGCAACAAAAATTTTCATAGAATGCAAAAATAGTATTGCAATATATATTTTTAATTTTAACATAAGTACAATTTACAAATATAACATAAAAAAATTATGTATAGTATTATTTTATTCTTTGGCATATTTCTCATTTGAGTGAATTTTTTTAGTAGATTGCTATCATTTAAAAGGTCATGAAATTTTTCACAAGAATTTGTTAAATTATATTTCACACATAAAATGGCTTTCAAAGTCTCAACACTTAGTTGTGATTTTTCTGATGTCCACACTTTATTTACCATAGTAAAAAATGCGTTTAGTCGCAGCCTTAGTTCCTGATATGGACAGCGCGTATTCCACAACTTTTAGTGCATTATTGTATGGAACATGGTTTGTTTCAAAATGATGAAATATTTCTAACCATTTGTTCTCTATTGTGATTTCTTCTGATGCCCAAGATTTAACCTTTTTCTTATCAATATATATATTTTTAATAATGATACCTCATTAAAAAGATCATTTTTGGAAATATTACTATATGGGAAATTTTGAGTAATATGATCGGATGATTTTTGCACAACATTCCAATTAAGTTCTTGTTTTAATGTAACCCAGTGAAAATGTTCAATATCATTGTAATGTACCGTCCATTCTTCTAAATAATCTATGCAGTTACTATAGAACTTTTTAACGTGATTCATGATATCTGCACGATTTATTGCACCTTGTTCTTCTAGTTGGCTTATACTATTACGGATAGTTAACGGAAGAAAATTATTTTCTAACCGCTCTTGACACTGAAATTTTAAGTTATTAACTTCATTTGCTACTTCGATTACCAAAATTTTGTCACCTTCAATAAGTTTTATAGCATTTTGAAAAAGAGCTGCTTGATTGTGTACAAACTCTAGCCAAATTTTTGAAGATTCTTTTTCAAAAAACTTTTCTAAAATTCTAGGACATTTATTCAGTGATAGAAAGTAGGATTTCAAAGGATCGTGTATTTTCAAAATTCTTTCGACAGCTGGCAAAAGAGCTAACCAGTGCGTTTTACTGTATCCAAGTATTTTCTGATATTCAACTTCTGCAGTTACAAAAAATTCTCTAAGCATTTCAATGCTCACAGTGTACATATAGAAATAAGAATATATTTTAATGACAATATTTTCCATATCTACAGGCAACAAGTCAGCAGCTGTTTGAATGGCGTTATGTATTATGTGCGCTGCACAACCAACACCAGTAATGTTTTGATTAAGGTTTTTGTTTAATTTATAAAAAATATCATTTGTACCTCTTCTTGCTTTTTCTCCAAAATTTGCGTTCATGTTGTCTGAACAATATGCAATCATTTTATGTTTTAAATTTTTTTTTCCAAAATATTAATAATGGAACTGAAAATTATTTCAGAAGTTTCTCCGGGCAAAGAAACAAAATCTAAAATTTTAATTTTTATTCCAGTTTCCAAATCAAAAAATCTAATAATGGTTGGAAATAACTTTATATCCTTATGATTAGATGCATCAGAATATATGGATATAAAATTAATTTTTTCTAGATTTTTGTTTAATTCTGAAAACACATATGGGGAAAGCACATTACACACAATTGCCTTGGATTTTGTTCTAGCACAGGCAAATTTTTTGTTGAATAACTTTTTGACAACCTGTGATGTACAGTCCATAGATCTGAAGGAATGATTGTGATTAATAGCATGAAAAGACATAAGTCCTTCTGCTAACGCTAATTTCTTTTCTTCGTCTCCATAAGTTGTTTTCTGAAAAAATTCCTGTATTTTGGAGGAAGATGCAGCAATATTTAAATATCTTTTATGTTTCTGTGTCTTCAAGTGCTTTGAAATATCATTCTTCCCACCGTGCAAAATAGAAAATTCACCATTATATTTCTCACATTTTACCATGTAATCGTTTTTGGTTTTTTTAATAAAAGGAAATTTACTTCTTAGATCATTGTTGAATTTGCATCCTCTTTTCTTACTCATTATGTTAAAAATCTAAAAAAAATAATTTAAAAGTATATTATAAATTATTATATACATATTGCTTAAAAACAGTAAGTAGATACATAATTACATGAACATATTTTATTGTTAGTTTATAAATTAAATTTGATTGTTATAAAGTATATTTTAAAAATTATTTTAATTGTAATCCTATATTTCTTTCTAAATAATAACAATACTAACTTGTATTATTTTTCCTCTGAATTTGCCGTAAAGTAAGTCGTAAGTGTCACTTTCAAGGCTGGCGCTAGACTTTTTGCCGCCACTATAAAATATAAATAATACGAGTACTGTCAGCTAAATTCAAGAAAATTTATGTATTTATGAAATAAATAAATTACCTAAATTATCTGAATAGCTGATTTGTTGACATCACTTATTTAACTAGCACTAGCACGCAGTACGATGTGTATTGTCTGAGAGACAGTTACAAAATGTTTTTGTCGTTGCCAATGCCCAAAAATGCCATTGTTCATAAAGTCCAAATAATGGTGGTCGAATTCTAACAACTGATCAACAATGCGAACTTTGATAAGCAGTTCTCGATAATGAGTTCTCAACAATTATTTGTTATTATTAAAGTTTAACATTATAAAATTAACAAAAATAATATAAAACTCATATCCTGGCGAAATAGCCACATGGCCACTGAACACCATATATTCCCTTCCCGTTTTCCCGCTGTTCCCTAGCTTGTCGTGCATTCTTTCCAAAAATCGGTACTTTTTTAAAACACTGCGGGATGCGGGACAAATTGTTAAAAATTGGGACTGTCCTGCCAAAAGCGGGACGTCTGGTCACCTTGGATATAATATATTCAACCAATCTCATTGTTGGGTTGTTGGACATTTACATGGATTTCAGGTTTTGTTTTTGGTTTTCTATGATAACACTGTAATAAACATTCTTTTACAGGAATATTTGGACACATCTCTTATATCCTTAAGATAAAGATCTAGAAGTAGCATTACCACCTGAGTGAATGGTACAAACATTTTTAATGCTTTTGATACATGTGGCCAAAGTCTTGTAAAGAAGTTGTACCAATTTATGCTCCCCACATTGCCCTTAATAAAACTTACATCAGTCTGCATGGGCTATGAATACATAGCACCTGCATCTCCGGTTACCCAGTACAGTTGGTTTACCCTAGATCAGGGGTGTCAAACTCAATTAAAACACAGGTCATTTGGTGCAACAGGCAAGATTCACGTGGGCCACATCACATTTACAAACGTCGCTGGAACTGAGTCAGCGCATTTATACACGCCCACAGGCCCCCAGGAAAGGCACTGGGCCACATGTATACTCGTCTTCAGTAGTTACAGGGTTAATGAGGGACTTGTGTGTACGGTATTGCCTCAATCTCCCCTAAGTGCTATTTTCTTCATCACCATTTTTTCTATTTTCATTTTATTTCAGAGCATCGTGGGCCACAAAATATTACCTCAGGGGCCGCATGCAGCCCGCGGTGGGTTGCCAGTTTGACACCCCTGCCCTAGATGATAAATTGTGTGGTACATCTCGCTATAGGTGACATTTACACAAATCCATAGTGAGACAGGGAGGAGGAGGTGGGATTGAAGGCTGCTCTAATAAGCTAATGCCCTGTTCTATTCTAAATCCCTTTTGACACGGAACATGGTCTCAGATTAAGCTTTTCCATCTCACCTTGACGTTTTCTTCTGTCAGGATATGTTCTTTACTGAGACATTGGGTTCCTACAGCTAATAGTCTGCTAGAAATCTTGCTTTCTTGGTTTTCTTGACCTGTCTGAAGACAGACAGGATTCACAAGCTGGTACATAGCACTTTGATGCCTGATGTTTAAAGAGCAGCCTAGTGTGACCCGTAACTACTTCTCCACTTTTTTCTTGTGTGATACTCATCCCCTACAGGGCACACAGGCTCAGAGCCACTCTGTAGCAATAATACTAGTGGTGGAAGAAACAATGGTAGTAACTGAAGTAGTGTAATAGAAGTGGTAGTAAAGATAGCAAACAGTTACTGAAGACTTACGATGTACTAGGCACTATTCTAAGTGATTTTATGTGGATTAACTCAATCCCATGAGCCAGGTGTTATTATCAAATCCTATATTTGGATGCATGCAAACATTTTTCAGTATGGTGTTATTACTGTATTTTTTTTCATAATGTCACAAATCAGGAGATAGTAGGCTCAGAATTTGTGTGTCTGCTCAAGATGAGAAAGGAAAAACTTTAAAAGATTACAGAAGAAGGGGCCTCCTGAAGACTCTTGCAAATATAAGGACAGGAGATAAGAAATCCTTGAGTATCAGAAAGGCCAGCAATTATAGAAATCAAGGCCGAGAACAAACAGTTCTCAGAAACCCAGGTGCAAGGTCTGCCCCTGACTCCCTCCCCACCTTGAGTCACAAGAAGCACGTGGGATCCTAGACAAAAAAAAAAAAAAAAAATTAT